>ML776569.1:1585378-1644911 GCA_009831015.1 Picea engelmannii
TTAGTATTGAGATGATTAGAACAATCTTAGGAAACTTAACAGATTATTGTAAATTTCAGCTTGCATCAATCGAAATAAAATTTATAATTTTTTAAAATGGGAAGCTCTATTTTGACTTAGGATGAATATCCGGCTTCGAAAAACTGATTACTAGAATAAAGTAATAGATAAGTATGACAACCTTACAGACACCTCAGATATTGCTTCACTACCAGCAGGCCTGTTCAGTACCCCGGTGAAGTTATCTGTCCCTTTTTACTGAATTTCCTTTCACTGCTTCGAGTGTTAATTTTATGCTCAGACATTGCTTCACTGCCAGCAGGCCTGTTCAGTACCCCGGTGAAGTTATCTATTTCTTTTATATTTAGATGAGGGAAATCATTTAAATGAATTTCCTTTCATCGTCTGTATGACTAGATGGGGGAAATCAAATATGAATTTCCTTTCACCATCTATCTTATAGTTAGCTTGTGCCTACGAAGCGGGGGAAATCAGTGATACTTAATATATCAGGGGTGGTGATCTGTGTAAAAATTTATAATAGAGGTTTGTCAACTTGTTTTGGTTATTCTAGACCATTTTTTCTCAACCTTCAAAAACCCCTCAGTCTGTAGAGAAAAAGGGAAAAATTCATTTCAGGGGACTTTCTTTTGAGCAAGCTTAAAACCTCAGACAAACTATTAAGAAACTTAAGATATTCAAAATTAACTCAAACATAACCATTTTTAGAGAGAAAAATTATGAAAATTAACCTTACTGAATTTAATCATTTGTTGATTGTCAAAGTTAATACATAATCTCTCTTACTCTGATAAGAAAGTCCGAAAATGTGAAAGATAATATTGAAAGTATAAAAGGAGAGTTTTCAATAAACTATAAACCAGAACATGTAGGTTATAACTTCAGAAATAACTCTTTGAATTTTTATTTTTATTTTTTTGGTATAAATACTTAACTAATTTTATTTATTTACAAAATGTGAATGGGTTTTCTGAAAAGAAAAGCGAACGGTATATACAATGAAATTTTTTATTTTGTTTATATATATATATATATATATATATTATTTATTTTTATTTTTATTTTAATTAATTATTCCATATAATGCTTTAAAAAACGCCCATTAACAGGGGCGTTCAAGATCTTACCATCCAAATTTTCAAGAAGAAATGAATTTTTGCCTTCAGAAGATGCTACCTTAAATGGTCCATACCAAATATGATCGAATTTACCATTTTTTCCTGAATCTTCTTTTCGAGCATCCCACCTCAAAACCAAATGCCCTGGGAGAAAGTTCTTGTTCTTGGCTTTGCGATCAAATAACATCTTCATATCATCCTGGTACTTCTGCAACTTTTCATCTACTACGTCCTTGTGTTGTTGAACTTCAATCAGTTGGTTTATCGTTCTTGTGAGAGGGTTTGGATCTTCCTTCTCGTCTTGTCATAGTTTCATCACAGGAAGTGCTAGATTTATGGGCAACACTACATCTGTTCCATAAACCATTTGAAAGGGAGAAGTACCGATAGATTTTTTTGTGCCTATCCGATTAGCCCATAGAGCATATTTTAAATGTAAATGCCAATATTTTTTATTTTCATTTAAGACTTTCTTGATTATACTAATCAAGCTCTTGTTAGAAGATTCTGCCAAATCGTTTCCCTGCGGATAGTATGTTGTAGAATGTCCCAACACAATATTATATTTCTGGCAAAAACTGACCATTTCCATGGATTTAAAAGCTTGTACATTGTCTATGACTATGTTTCTAGGGCAGCCAAATCTTGACAATATATTCTCTTCTAAAAAGTCTATAACTATTGAATTAGTAGCCTTCCTTGTTGGGATAGCTTCCACCCATTTGGTGAAATAGTCTGTAGCGGTGAGAATCCATCTATGTTGGGCACTTTAATGAAGATTTATCTCACCTATGAAGTCAAGTCCCCATTGCTGAAAAGGAGCTTCTGTCTTGACTGGGACTAATGGCATCGCTAGTAGCTTATGTTTCCCTGTAAAAAATTGGCAAGGGCTGCAAGCTCGTACCTTAGCATTTACATCTAGGAAAAGTTTAGGCCAGTAATAACCAACCCTCGGGATTTTATATGTTGTAGCTCTCCAAGCATGGTGTCCTCCATAGACTCCTTCATGAAATTGACTTATAACTTCCTCTATTTCTGATTCAACCAGACAGACTAAGAGGAAACCAAGCGGGTCTTTCCAGTATAATCGTTTCTCGGAAATACAGTATTTAACTGCATGCAGCTTCAGTGTTCTAGCTTTGGATGGAGACAAGTCGGCTGGACATTTCAAGGTTAATAAGTATGCTACTATGTCCTTGTACCAATTCGACGACGTGAATTTGTCCTCGATCTTGTTTTCGACTATTTGGTCATCAAGTTCATTCACATCTATCCATCCTTCTTCCTCTTGAGCACTGTTTATCCCAAGAGCCCTGAAATTGGATTCAGCTAAAAGTTTAGCTAAACCCTGTCCTTTTACCAATTTGGTCGGTTTAACCTCCAAGTCAAACTCTTGAATTTTTGCAAGCCATCTTCCTCTTTTACCATCACTGTCTCCTTGAACCAAGATATCTTTTACAACACTAATGGGTACATATGCAATCACTTTAGAATGTAATACATACGTTCTGAAAGCTTTCAATGCTTTTACCATAGCATAAGCTTGCTTTTCCATTATATTGTATTTAAGTTCAGCATCTCGGAGGCTTTTGCTAAAGAAGGCTATGGGTTGTTCGAAACCTTCTTCGTTCTTCTAAAGGAGAACAGTAGCAAGCGTGTGTTCAGAGGAAAATGAAAAAATGAGAAAATCTTTAAGATAATTTGGGCTCGCTAGCACTGGTGCCTCACTTATAACTTTCTTAATATGGGCAAAGGATGCCTTAGCTTCTGTTGTCCACTTTACTTCGCTGCTTTTTCTGAGCATATCTGTAATCAATTTAACAATTTCAGCGAAGTTAGGAATAAATCTTCTCAAGAAATTTATTTTCCCTAAAAATGATTGAATTTCTTTAACATTCCTAGGAATAGCTATTGTATCTATAGCCTCTACTCTTTTAGGATCAATCCTGATTCCATCTCGGGAAACTATATGACCCAACAACTTGCCTTCCTGCATAGCGAAATGAGACTTTTTAGGATTTAAGGATAGACCAAACCTACGACATTTTTCAAATGTTTGTTTGAGATGAATCATATGGTCTTCATCTGATTTTGAAAAAACAGTAAGATCATCCAGATATATGACTACGAACTTGTCCCGTTCACCGACGAAAGCAATATCCATTGCGCGTTGAAAAGTAGCTCCTGCATTCATTAGTCCAAATGACACTTTATCATACATAAACGTGCCCCAAGGAGTGGGAAATGCGGTTTTTTCCTTGTCAAGCTCACTGACGACAATTTGATTATAACCTGAAAATCCATCAATCATGGACATTCTATTAGCCCCTACTACTTTTTTAAGAACGTGGTCCATTTTAGGTAGAGGATAATTATCTTTAAGAGAAGATTTATTAAGATTCCTGAGATCCACACATAATCTGATTTCCCCATTTTTCTTTCTAACTGGGACAAGATTAGCTACCCAATCAGAATATCTTAGAGGAACAATAATCTTAGAGTCTAGAAGTTTTTTAACTTCTCGTTCAATAACATGTAATAAAATAGGGTTAAATTGTCGGAGTTTTTGTTTGAAAGGTTTGACACCTGGTTTAAGTGGTATTTTATGTTCTATCACAGAAGTATCATATGTTTTCAAATCTTCGTATGACCTTGCGAACACATCTTTATATTTTTTTAACAACTCCGTATATTTTTTTTTGTTTTCTATCGATAAATATTTAGATAACTTAACCATTTTGGGGTTATCTCGAGTTCCTATATTACAATCTTCAACCTCCTCTGGTTGAGGTTGTAGAGTATTTTTAGAAGGAATGTCATCTTTATTAAAGAGTCTTTCCAAAGGGATTAGACCTTTGGGGATTTGGTTGTTCTTGAGAACAAGCATTCGGTGTGAACAATTTTATCATGAAATTCTTTAGAATCTTCCCCTTCTTGCATGATCCAAATAGGATCATTTTGATTCTCCTGATCATTATATGTTTCTGCAAATTCATCTAATGATTCAAGAAACTTTCTAAGCTGCTCATTGTCTTCAAAAACCTGCCAATGTTGTATATTATTTGGTATCGAAGGACGATGTCTCATTTGTATATGATATTTTAAATTAAAAGCAGTCAGGGGTGTAAAAGTTGATGCAGCTTTGGCTAAAGCATCAGCCTGTTGATTTTCGGATCTAGGGACGAAATGAAAATTCACAGAGGTAAAGAAATTCTCAATTAAATCCCAAACACAATTCCTATAAGACCGTAATCTAGGATGATTAGCTTGATATTGCCGATTCACTTGTTTTATGATTAATTCAGCATCACCAAAGACTTCAAGATTCTTAATTTTCATCCTTCTAGTAGCTTCTAAACCGAGCACTAGAGATTCATATTCACATACATTATTTGTACAATATATATACCACTGGAGCCTATATGAAAAAGGAATAACAAATTGATCATCAGGAGCAATGAGAAGTGCTCCAGCCCCAGCTCCAAGATAGGAGGAAGCACCATCAAAATACATTTTCCATATACCAGTATTATATACATTTTTCTCTATTTCTTTTTTTTTCAAATTTTTCTTCTGTACATTTATCATCTACATCTACTTCAAAATCATCATCTAGAGATAATATACAGTTTCCTAAATCTTGGTCAGCAATATAAACTGGATGATTGTTATGATTATTTGGGTCACTTACAGTAAATGCCAACCTAGTCTCCCTGTAAAGACGAGTGAATTGCCCTCCGAAAACAGGGATTGTAGCATATGTCATATCTAGCTGGAGGGATCCTCCAAGCTTAGTGCCCCATGATCTAGATAATAGCATTCCATATTTTGGGGGAATATCAGCGACTACTACATCCATAAGGATACTTTTAGCAGGTATCTGAGCCAAACCTACTACTAGGTCTTTAATCATTCCTATGCATTTAACTTTCCTTGAATCGAAAGAATATAGATCACCATAGGGTCTTGTGATTTCGAGACCAAGTTTTTCCATTATTTCCTTTGGCATAACATTATGGGAAGCTCCAGAATCCAACATACAGTTATGTAAAAGATGGACGAAAAGGGTTAGTGTAATATAAAAAGGAGCCACTATATCTCTTGCACCTTCGACGTGTGGACCGAAAACTAGGATAGGCTTGTCATCTTCTAAGTTAATAGTGTTGGCCTGACTTTCATCTTCAGAAAAGTTAATCATTTTGGCTATTTGTTTTCAGTATACTGGATTTTTAGCTAATTCGACAAGGGGGATAGGAATTTTGATTTTACTTATTTCGTTTTCCAAGTTAAAGTTTCCTAGGGCCTTGTCATTTTCAATGTTTGGGGCTTCCATACCTTTTTTCTCGGTTTTACGTTGAGATGTAACCTTGTTTTCTTTTATGGGAGCTTGTGTATTTACAGGGGGGGTTCCTACTGGTTCTAACTGTACAGGGTTATCAGTTGTATTTCTTTTTGCAGATTGTTTATCTGCAACTTTTGGATTTACCTCATTGGTATCATTTCTTAACAAACCCTTTTTTGTTGTAACATTTGGGAGATTTTTATTTCTTGGTCTCAGATTATATTTTCCCTGTAACTCAACAATAATATCATCTGCAATATTTTGATATGTACAATCATCAGTGACATTATTGTTAACTTTATCTTTTGATTTACTTTCTTTAATCAAAGACGCTTCATAATCCTGTCTAGATAAGTAAGGGGATTTATTATCATCACCAAGATTACTAATATCTTCGTCTAATTCTTCAAACTCTCCCAAATCTTCTTCTCCAATATAATTTTCATTTTTAAAGGGTGTTTGAATTTTTTGATCTTCATTTTTCATCATCTTATGTGGTCCTTGAGGTTCAGGATTTTTTCGGAAATCCTTTCTGGGAAAATTATCTCTTTTAGATTTTTCTAGCTCCATTTTCGAGATCTTGTTTGAAAGTTCTCGAATGACCCTAGCCATCTCTTCTATTCTATCTCCAGAAGATTTTCCTGACCCTGAAGGTCCACCTTGTTCTTTAAATTTTTTATTTTCTTTATTTCCAGTGTCGGTCTTTACTTTAAGCTTCCCTAATGCCATCATATTGGATTCGATTTCAACTGCATCATCTTGCATTTTAGAGAGATCTAATGATCTCCTTTCTCTCAATAGTAAAGAAAAGTCGGGATCAAAAGCACCAACAAAAGTCACTTTTGATGCAGGCTGTGAAGGTTTAACTTCAGCTGGAATTTTATTGTACAATTTATTAAACCTCTGTGTAAATTCTAGAATTGACTCAGAGTTTTTCTTTATGAGGGCTCTGAATTCGGTTAAATAGTAGAGGTGATCCTTCCTCTCACCCCATTGTCTGATGAATGCACTCTCAACCTCTTCATAGGATCTTAATGATCCAGCTGGTAAGGATCGAAACCAAGTCCTCACCTGTCCCTCAAAAGTTTGAACAAGTAATCTAGAATAAACATATTCATGTTCTATTCCAAGTATATCTGCAAATTGATCAAAAAAGTTTATATGTTCTTGTGCAGTCAAATCACCCTCCCCTGCAAATTTTGGGAGGCTCTTCATATAGTTCTCAGGGAGATCAGGGAGAGGAACAGGAAGAACGAGGGGAGCATATCTAGCAGCCACTTTGGCAAAAATCCCAGGAAGTGGTACTTGACCACCTCCAGGAGCACCACCTCCAGCTCCAGCACCTCCTTGTGCCGCCATGGTTAGATTTGGGACTGAAGTTTGGAGAATGTGTGGAGAAGATTCTCGGAAAACTGGGGATGAGACTTCAGAAAATGAGAAAGTATCGAAAGAGGGGGGAAGTGAAAGTGATATTTCAAAAGTTTTTGATGAGTTTGATTGTGAAAAGTTAGGCTGATCTGTAGAATGAGTTGATAAAAGGATTTGTTTAATTGATTTTTGTGATTTTAAAAATTTTTCCGGATTAGAGACTGGCAAGGTCTGTTTACTATCCGGGTTTTTTCTGGTGTTCTTACAGCTACTAGCCAGTTTATTTAGTGTGGAGTCACCAAGTGAAAAATAATTTAGCCTTATAAAGTTTTATGTTCTTGTTCACTATCAACAACAGGACATGTCAATGTCGTTCTTCCCAGGGAAATGATTCGTTTCTTCGCTCCCCAGCAACGGCGCCAAAAAGTTGTTGTTCCTGATTTTATGTTTTAAGGCTATAAAACATACCGTCAAGGCATCCATAAATAATTTTAATGAAAAGATTTGGAAATAAGGAATCAAAGAAAGATCAGAGCAGATTCAGTTTCTCAACTGTCTCTGTCTTTCTTATTGTTGCTCTTGGATGCTAATGTCTCTCTCAATAGCATCCCATGATCGTTCTAACTCAGCCCTATTGATCGTTGTTTGTAAAATAGTATTAAATAAACTTAGGGCAATGTTGGTTTGATCCTGAAGGCCCGGTTCTACGTTAGGTTGTCTGCTACTAGGGACAGTCATGGATGGAAAAATTCAAAAGGTTTATAAATGGGTTTTTAATCAATTGGTTACTTCAGATTTCCAGAGATTAGATTAAGGAAAACAATTTTAAAATCTAAAACAGTAATGTAAAAACACATTCAAGGCCGTTTCCTGGTTTTGTAACAATTTTGAAATTGTAAACAACAAAACACAATACAGAGAAATATAAGGCTTTTATCAAGAAAGAATCTTATATTTCTATTGAYGATGATAAAGAAAAAACAAGGTTTCTAACAGAGTTAAATATTAAGGAACAAAAGGTTTTACAGGTCTTAAAATTACTAAAGCAATTTTAGAGGAAAGACTATAAAACGTTCAACATCCAAACCAATCTGAAATAATAAACAATGATGTATATAAATTCAAATTGATTACTTGTTAGAAAAACATTTAAAAGGAAAGATTAACAATGCATGATAAACAGGGGAAGACACATAGTTACAAAGTTGCAGGATCCAGAATCTCGTTTGCGATTTATATTCTGATGAACTTCAAAACTGAAATTACAAAAATGGTTATCTCCAAAATTTATGAAGCCTTTTCTCAGCCTTTTGAAATTATATTTATACATTTTCTTCAAAGTTTCACGTTGGTAACTAACCAACTCCCTAATATTACGGTTACATAAAATAATGTCAACCGTCTACAATTTTCTTTTAAAATTCTAATAAAAACATTTAAAAGAGTTTTAAGTTTGCGTTGACGAACTTCCTTTCTCTGTTTCAATGCACTGAACACATTTTCCCAAAAAATTTACTAAGATCCTGGGAGCCTCGAGTATCTCATTTGCTTCAAATGAGAAAAATCTCCTCTGTAATTCAGGCAATCGACTTTCTATCATACTTTCTGTGAACTTCATTGTTTTCAACTTTAAACTCGAATTCACCATCCACTTGTTAATCTCTGTGATGTTGATCAATTTGATGTTCGAAATTTATTCTTTCTTTTCCTCGAGCTCTTCTCTAAACCTCAGTTGATGCTTGGCTATATTGACTTCACCTAACAACCCAGAACAACCATCTGTTCCAATATTCAATGAATCTTTTTCAACGAGATCGAAGATTCCTTGGAAATCTTCGTTAACTTCTTTTGTGATTCTTTTATATTCAGCCAATTTTGATTCCCAGACTTTTATCATTATATCCCCTTTTACCTGTTCAGAAATAGATAATTTCTGATTTTTTCCAATTTCTTCTTTTAATGAGGAAGCCACTGCTTTCTGAAAAGTAGTCCTTGTTGTCTTTGCTTCTCTTTCTTTCTAGAACACATTTTCCATGGACCTATTTGATTCCTGAAAATAATTCTGAATTATTTCCAGATTCCATAATACTTTTTGTTGTTCTTCCTCTATTCTTGCATATATTTCCGATGCCCGTGTCCTGAAATTTCCAAGTTCAACTACCTGGTTAGTAATAAAATTAATCTTATCATGCAACTGTTTATTTTCTTCTCCTAGCTTTTGAACTTGTTCATGTGTGACCTGTATTAGATGTTTTTCCTTATCTAAATATTTATTTAATTTTTGGATTTCTTGCATATCTTTGAGTCTAGCTTGTTCTAGACCCTTCTGTATTCCCCAACCAATATTTCTTTCATTTTCTTTCAGTCTGTCTTGCAACTGGGTTATTTCTTGATCCTTTTGTTCAAGCATAGTTGTTAGGTTTCCTACATAATATATATTAGCTGATGCTATAGCACCCATTGTTCCTGCTAACTCTGTAGCGAACTCTCCTTCCTTGAGTTTCTTCCCATCTTTGATAACTCTATGCTTCTTTATCGATCTTTCTCCTACAGGATGAATTTCTTGTTTCAAGACAACTTTTCTCTTTTTGCTGAAAAAATAATCTGACGAGGGGATTTCATCTCTTGAAATCGGCTCTAGGTCACTGACATACAAACATCCTTCATGAGGAGTTCTGAAAGTAGACTGTAGTGGAGTTAAAGATGTAATGGGGCTACCAAGTTCTTTTGAAGCAGTTCCTCCAATCTTTTCTGGAATATCATCAAGAATTATTGGACTTGTTTCCAATCCTTTTCCTTTCTCTGTCCCTAGTTCTTTTATCTCAGAACCCTATGTGTTTTGAGGAGGTATTTCAGAATCCTTCAACTTATCTTTTTCATTTGATTTATCTTGAGTATCATTTTCAAACCCTGGAGGGGTTTCTTCTTGTTCTGGCAATGAAGTCGATATTTCACCTTGTAAAATTTTCGGCAGGCAGCTTCGCCTATGTCTTTGAAAAGATACAAACCCAGCCTGTGAGTCAGGTGACAAGGCCTGTACTCTATTCTGCACTTCCTCATAAGATTTAACATCTTTGAAAATATCATCATAAACTAAAACTTCATGTTCATATGTTTTTAAATTACAATGTATGTAATGCCAACTAATTATTTGGTAAGGATCATGTTTTGTGTGCTCGATGTCTACTAACTTAACTTCCTCCAATGACTCGGCCTCCGCCTTAGAGTGACCTAAGTTTGATAAAGTAAATTTCCCAATATGAACAGGAAAAGATGGCCATGCTTTTTTCTGAAGGGCTTTTAATTCTAACCCAATACCAACCTTGGCTAATTGATGAGCCACTTCTCTAAATACCAATCTGTCTGGTAAGAACTTCGGGAGTGCGTGAGGAGGAATAGAACAACCATAGACTCTAACATAGGAAAAACTTTCCTCAATAAACCAGTCAACAACTGATTTGAGGTTTTCTATGACTACATCAGAAATGCGAGGGGGTTCGCATCCAAAAAATATTTTGTGCAGAGGAATAATGACATAATGACAGATATCATAAAAAACATCTTTTGCATTTTCTTCCCAGAGAGATGAGTGGTATTTATGCACAAGATCTGGGCAAGAAGTACTCCAACTCCAATTCATTAATGGAAAATGAGTCATAAGACAAATGGCATCCATGATATACGCAGACATATAAAAAGACACTGGTTGTCCCTTGGACTTAGCTGCTTTATAATTTACAACCTCTTGCGTTAGGTTATCTGACAAAATTTTATGCCAGTTAAAACTACGTCCTTCTGAAACTTCCTCTAAGAAGGGTACCCAGTCTGCATGAAAATGACAGGGATCTTTTCTCCCGAAAAGTCTGCATAACATCATGGCTACGTAAACCATATATTCGTTTAAGGAGGCCAAAGCATAAATCCCATGAGCGTCGGCCCTAAACTTTGCTTCGGACCTCGCCCATCCTCTAATCATGTCGGCATAAGTCTGGCCTCCTTCAACACATTCCTTTCTTTGAAATTCAGCTAAAAATTCAGCATTAAAAGTGTGTCTATAATTCGGCGAGAGTTTATACATTACTTGAATGTGCTCAGGCCTGAATGAGCCGATGATAGCTCCTTGCTCGTTCAGAATTCTTCTTGTTGGGATATATACCCTATCCAGAGCCCAGCTGATCATATCAGTATATGTCACCAACCTCAGATGTGCAACAACCTTATGAAGCTCAGTCTCAGCAATGTCTCGGAGGTGATTTTCCGAATCAGGGTCTGCATACTTTAGCTCTTCCTCCAGCAATTCGGTAATTCCAGTCCATGATTTGACGGAATGTATGGCATGTGGAGTGGTATCTGAGATAATATCACCTTCCTATGCTTCTTCGTTTTTCTTCGGTGCTTTTTTAGGCGCCATAGCTCTGTGTTTGTCTTGAAAACCTATCATAGAAAGTGGGTGAGTAAGCTCAACTTTAGAATGAAAATACAGACGTTTCGAACGTTTACTTCGAATATATCATAAAAATATTGAGATTTGTACCTCTGTTACGAAGTTAAAGCTCTTAATGCAAAAGATATTTTCGAAGATATGCATTTAATGTTCGTACTTAGGCTTTCTCGGTGTTTTCAAATATAATAGAAACTTACTTAATCGTATAATGACGCGTTAATGAACATTCAAAGAAAGATTAACTTTAAAACCTGTTTAAAAAGATGATTTATTATTGTTAATTATGAGTTAAGTCTGAAAACGTGACTTTTCGGGGTTTCAGTACTCTTGATGTTGAAAGATATGTCATCGAAGTAAACCCGATCGCCAAAATCGCAATGTATTAATTAAAAATTAAACATTTTTTTTGCATGTTAATTATTCGAGATTAGACCTTATCGAAATTTCGTTAATCGGAAATCCGGACATCAGGATTTCAGGAAATCTGATGACAAGAAACACGCTTCTCATAGAACCGTGAATCCCGAAATCGCGATGTAATTATTTAACTCTTAATCATTCTTAGAAGAGATTAGATTAATTTGTATCTTTACTTAAGGATCAAATGTATCGTGAAATCGGGTATCAGGGTTTCGTCAATCGGGAAATCGGGAAACACAATGACAATGATATATGATCTTATTGAACTGCGAATCATGATATCGCGATGTGATTAACTTAATTTTTAAACGCTCTTAAATGAAAATTAAGTAATTTGTGTTTTAATTAAGTCTTAAAGTATCGGGAAATCGGGTATCGGGGTTTCGTGATTCAATTTGCATCAAATATTTGTTTACGCAAAACCCCAAATCCCGATTTTTTTTAGGTTTAAATTAAAATTCGTAAATTTTAAATTACTGCCCGTTTTAAATGATTTTTATTTTTTTTAAAGAGTGTTTGAAAACTTATATTTGTTTAGATTTTTTTTTCGTTCATTTTTCAAAAATAAACAATAAAAGGCATCACAAATTTATAGGTGACGAAATTCTTGTTTTTAGAAAGCCGAAAAACGCAAAGACTCAATTCTTAAAAATCTAGGCCTTAAGGATAAAAGATTTTAAGATATGTTTCAACATACCTGATGCTAATCATGTTATCGATTGGAATGTGATTCAGGTGGAACAAGAAGGTGTCATGCAAGTGCATCATGTGCACATATTGGACAGGAAAAGTAAACAGCTCTGGAATCGAGCTATAGAGCTTGTAAAGATCCAGTGGACCTGGTAAAGTCCGGAGGACGTGACATGGGAGCATGAAGATGCTATGTGGGCAGAATACCCGCATATTTTTGAAAATTTTGAAAGGCTTGCAGAGACAGTGTAAGTTGCACTGAGGACAATGCAGAAATAAGGGAGGGGGATTGTAGTGTCCCCAAGGCCGAACCCTGTTGTAAATCATGTTCTGAAAGGAATTGTAATTATGTTTTATAGACTGGTGAGCCAAGTTTTTATAAGTTGGTGGCTTATGTGTTTGTTAGGCCAAGGAGCCTAAGTGTTGAAGGCCAGGAGCCTGCTGCTGTATATGTAATCATGCAGAACATTTAATAAAATTGTAAACACCGCCAGGTGCGGACCGACCACAATGAATGAGTGAAGGGGGACTAAGCTTCCACAGAGTGGGAAAGGGATTAGGTGCTGGAAGGTGGGAAAGGGGGGGCTAAGTATTAAGCCTAGTGGGCTTCAGCCTTGGGAATAATATTTTAATATTATTTCAAAAAGGCATGAGAATTTCATGTTTTATCCTAAGTTCCTAACCATGAGGAAAGTGATGCGTGCTGGTGGAACGCATGTAGTTCCCAGGGCGACAAGTGTCAACCCTGGTGCATGCGAATAAAACAACCAGTGTGAGTTGTGAGAGGGGTCTGTGCTCCCATTCGATCGAATGGCCTAAGCATGTATGGGCTCTGAGCAGTACGACGGACCCGAGTTTTGCAGAGAACCTTCGTGTGTCTCTGTGATCCAAAAAGACTGTGTTTGGCTCTGGGAAAACCTATGTATACCTCCATACTGAACCAAAAGCCTGTGATTGATTCCGAAAGAGCTGGATTCACCTTTGTTCTGAACCTAAAATCATGTGTGGTGTCTGGTGAATCCGTGTGCATCCTCTATCCGAAATGGAGCGTGTGCGTGAAGCCTGTGTCCCGAAGCCATGACCGTAAGACCATTTTGCCATTTCTGAACCCGTTTTGAGGAAGCCGGTGTCTGTATTTTCGTGGGTCGTTGCAGCTGCACAGTGCAGGACTGTGTATGGCTTGTGACCAGTTTTGAAACACTCTCTCCAGGCGAGAGTGGTGTTTGAGGTTGGATGAACAGGTGGTTTTGGCCTGTGAGCATCTCTCTCTAGGTGAGAGAGTGCGAAGAGGAAGGAGATGACTCTTGGAAGGAACCCTGTAGCTACCACTGAGCCCGGAGACTTCTGATCTGGTCTGTTGCTATAACCCAAGGTAAGGGAGGTTAGCAGTTGAAGGACTGTCCAGGTGACAGAGAAGGTGTATACTCCTGGGGTGGAACAGACATGTGGGGAATGAGGGTCTGTGGGAAGTGAGCATGAGTGGTTCCTGGAAGAGAATCCCTTCCTTGTGGCTGTGTGTTGTTTTCCCTGTAACCCCAGCCTAGCCTAGGATTCCTTGTCTCAGGGTGGAGCTTAGTCCCAGCTCGGGGGTGACCCACTGCTGAGCTTGACGAGCAGTGCAGTCTAAGGCTGGGAGGTTCGTGGAAGGCCTGCACTTGGTTGGTGGAATCTACCATTGTTAAAAGATAAGTATCAGATGATGCTTTAATTATGTTTCTGTATCTCTATTTATTATAATCATCATGTATTTTGTTGTGCATATCAATTTAATGTTAATGTTATTGATTGTTTATTATAGCAGTAAATAATATTTTTACTCTGAGCTTAAATTTATTTCTTTGCTTAAACGCATGTGGATTATATAATGCTTGTATGAGTTATGTACAAAGTGGTGTTATAATTTTATTTTAAGAGAAATTAAGCCTTGGTAACCGAGAGTGGTGCTACAACCCACTTGAAACTCTGAGGAAAACAGTCCTTCATAGCACCACCCTACCACCCTAAGATATAAATCTTTCCTTGCTGAAATTTATTACAGTGATAAAATATTTATCAATGGCTTAACAGTATCATCATTGTTCTAATACACTGATCTGCTTCTGTCTGTTTATGCTTGGCTCCACTTGTTGTCTCTCTCCATCTTCTCTTCATCTTTTCTTCTCGTGCTCTTAGGTTCTCTTACAGTCTGTTATTTTCACCATTTCTTCTCTATCCATCTTATGTTCTTCATCTCTGCATCTTTCATGCTCTGTTCCTGATGTCTCCTTGATAACATACAGTTCAACTTGTTTTACTGAGGAACAACTACCTTCCTTTGTCACGACATCTTTCTTTTATTCATGCCCTCATCGTTTGTTACTCTTCGAATCTCCAACGCCCAGGTCGGGAATCAAAAACCTCTCAAGAACAATGATTCCAATGCTTAGGAGCAATGATTCAACTGCTCAGGAACAATGATTCCAATGCCCCGGAACAATGATTTAGTTAGTGTAAATGAATCGTAACTGATCAAGACACGATGAAGTGAAACAAAAACCCTTTGATCAGATTATGTTTAATCAACACCGTTGGATTATACACATAGAGGCTTTTTGATTATTCAATGTGGAGCCTGGCAGCGCTAGCTCCTTCCCCTATCTTTCGCTAATGTGACCTTGGGCAATGATCTCATGTGACCATGCGATTGCAGGCGCATCCAAAGGTGGTTTCAAATCAAACTACTTTTCTCCCCTCAACTTATCTTGAGCCTCCACGTGTCCTTTCTTCAATACCATGGTTTCGATTGTGGCCCGCCTTCAACTTTTTAAAGTTCGTGCACCTTCAATCTCCACAATGCGACGGAATCGTCGATCTCATGATCTTGACGGTGCTCCTGAATGGACGATTCAGATTTGTTCTTTAACGATCTGCGGATCCAATCTAACCTCCCTAAATCAACGACTATGATTTATTTCATGATCTAGGCTCCGAGAGTTTCAAATCGCAAACCTTGTTTTTCTCCGTATGCCAATCTTCTGGAGTCGATGAGCTACGTACACCTGTCCTTCTTAATCGAAGGCTCTACCTCTACTTCGGGGATTTTACCTCTCAACTAGATCAACGATATTGTGTCCCCTTACTCGATCAATGGTCAAGATCTGCTTCCCTACTCCGAGCTTCGGCAATTTCAATTCTCAACTTTCACGCTCTCCCAGAACACTTTTAGCCGGAGTCCACAGATTCCTGCCATGTGTCCTCCTCAAATCAACGATCCTCGTTCACTTCGGGAATTCGGCCTTTGGGATATTCAAATCCTCTACACTCGCTTGCTCCCGGAGCGTTTCACCCAGAGTCCACGATCTAACAACGTGTGTCCCCTTGAATCAGACGGTTGAGGATTACTTCGATCCTTTACCCAAAATCCACATATTTATGCCATGTCTTTTCTGGATCAGACGACCCAGATTCACTTCGGACGATCTGACGCTTGAGATCTGCTTCAGACGATCTGACAATTGAGATCTTCTTCGGATGATCCAACGGTCGAGAATCTATTTCGGCTCTCCGGCTCTCCGGGCTTCGGGAATTTCAACTCTCAAATCTCGCTTTTCCCATATGACAATCTTCCAGAGTGGAAGATCTATTGACACTTGTCCTCCTTAATCCAACGACTATCCTCCGCTCTGGGACTTCGGCCTTCGGCAATTTCAAACCTTTCTCCTTCGCTTTTTCTCGTAGTAGTTTCACCCAGAGTTCACAATTCGTTGACATGTACCCTCCTGCACGATCAACAATCATAAGTGACTTCGGCACTTCGGGACTTTAGGCTGATCGCTGCTTCATTCTCCTTCGAAGTGGTCACCTGCTGAATAAGTCATAGGCGATGTAGATCGCTTGCTATCGATTAACACTTTCACTTACATTGTCCTTCCACTGTACTAGATCAACGATTGAAGATGCACCCGAAGTGTTCTTCAGATCGGACGACCCATGTCCACTACGAGACTTCGGCATTCGGGACTTTGGGACTTAGGGAATTTATTGGTGGTAAAAACTCCATAAGTAAATATCCCGGGCTGACGTAACATTACACACGTCACCTGTTGACTTGGCACGGGTCGAGTGGTTGCCACATGTCCTTGCTGACGTGGTATGCCACATGTCCTTGCTGACGTGGTATGCCACATGTCCTTGCTGATAAGTTCTCCCACATGTCCCTACTAACGTGGTTCTCCCTGATCTAATATTCATCACATTTTCTCTAGATCCGATGGTCCTTATTCATTTCGGATTTCAGGCTTCGGGTAATTTGACTTTCAAGTTGCCAATTCTTCCGAAGTGAGATTCCCCGAACAGTAACCTCCTCGCAACTTTTGATGTGAACCAAATGTTGTTTGTAGATCATGTTCTTATATCGATGGCTCGATCTATCTTCGGTGTTTCTCTTCTAGCTTATCATGTCCTTCCACTTAATTTGATCCGATGGCTGACGGATATTCGGGTGATCAAATTCTCAATTGTTTTGGTTTGTCTTGTGGAGATTTTGATCCTGATCACGTTTATGTGTTGCGCTTTTCCTTCTGAGATTTGATCTCTGCATATTGTTCACTTCTCCTCCTGAGCTTATGTTGTTCCTGTTTTCCATCATCGTTGTTGTTCTTTCCATCAATGACAAATACATGCTTCCTGTAAAACATGCCAACAATCTCCCCCTTTGGCATTTATGGCAACCCTGAAAGGCTATACTATTATGCTTAGACCTCCAACTGTAGCATCCAGACCCAACCTTTTCTCCCCCTTTGACATCAATGTCAAAGAAAAACATGCTCCCCCTTATTATATATACTATGAACACTCCACCCCTGATCAGATAGTCTATTTTAACTAGATAACATGGTCACACCCAACTTATGGCGATATTGAAACTGAGTTGTTGCAAGCAATTTAGTGAAGATATCAACAATCTGATCTTTGGATGGAATATGATTCAGCTGAACAACTCTGTTTGTAACCTACTCTTTGAGAAAATGATACTTTATCGGTATATGCTTAGTCTTGGAATGAAGCACAAGATTCTTGGAGACACTAATGGCACTGGTGTTATCACAGTGAAGAGGAATGGTATCAATATAAGTTACCTTCAAATCTGCAATAGTTTGAATCATCCATAATGTCTAAGTGCAGCAAGTAGCAGCAACAATGTACTCAGCCTCTGTAGTTGATAAAGAAATAGATCCATGATTCTTACTAAGCCATGCGACTAATGAATCACCTGAGAAGAATGCACCTCCACTGGTGCTCTTTCTTTCATCCAAACAATTTTCCCAATCAATATCTGAATATGAAGTTAATTGAAAATTTTGATTTCTAAGATACCAAAGACCATAAGTCATTGTACCCTTCAAATATTTGAATATCCTCTTGGCAGCTACTAACTAACTTTGTTTAGGAGCAGACTGATAACGACCTACCATTCCAACAACTTGCATTATATCAGGACGAGATGTTGTGATGTACAAAATACTTCCTATCATTGATCGATATGTTCTTTAATCAACATCAAGTGAAATATCATCTTTACTGAGCTTGTAACCAACCACCATAGGTGTACTAACAGGAGAGGAATCGTCCATCTGAAACTTCTTCAACATATCTTTCAAATACTTTTCTTGAGAGACAAATATCCCTACAGAACTCTGATTGATTTGTAAACCAATAAAATATGACAATTCTCCTATCATGGACATCTCAAACTCAGTCTGCATTGAATTAGCAAACCACTGAACTGAAGGGTCATTAGTGCATCCAAAAATAATGTCATCTACATAAACCAAAACAACTAATAAATCATCACCTTCAAACTTAATGTACAAATTACTGTCAACAATACCTTTCTTGAACCCATTGTCTTATAGAAATTTGTCTAGTCTATAATACCAGGCTCGTGGTGCTTGTTTCAGTCCATATAATTCCTTTTTCAACTTACAGACATAGTCAGGATTATCTGTTAGTGAAAATCCTTCAGGTTGCTCCACATATACTTCTTCTTCTAGATCTCCATTAAGAAATGTTGACTTAACATCCATCTGATATACTTTAAAGTTCTTATGGCATGCATAGGCAAGAAATATTCTGATGGCTTCCAATCTTGCCACTGGCGCAAAGGTTTCATCAAAATCTTGTCCTTCAACTTGTGCATACCCCTTACAAACCAATCTGGCTTTATTCTTAACAATTTTTCCTTGTTCATTCATTTTATTCTTAAACACCCATTTGGAGCCAATTACATTCTTATCTGCAAGTCTAGGAACAAGCTCCCAAGTATTGTTCTTCTCAATCTGATCCAGTTCCTCATTCATTGATTTTAACCAGTTTACATCTTCACTGGCTTCATTAAATTTCTTGGGTTCCACCATGGATATGAAGGCTATATGTGATTGCTCGGTATATTTGATTATACTTCTCCCGGTTTGTACACCTTTGTCTTTCTCACAAATTATCTGACTTGCAGGATGATTCTTTTGAGTAATTCTGGAGGGAGGATTTGATGTTGTCTATTGATTTGAGTATGCCTGAGTATTTGTATCTTCATCTAACTAAGAGTCTTATTTTTTTTTATTATTGGACCTGTTCATCTTCAACTTCAACTATATCCTCTGTTGTTAATTCAACGTTTCTTACATCTCGTGTCGAGATTTCTTCATCAACTTTTATGTCAATACAATCAACCAATTTATGCAGCCTCTTATTATAAAATTTGTATCATTTATTGTCTGTAGCATGCCCTAGGAAGATACCTTCATCATCTTTGTCATCATATTCTCCAAGATTTTCATCATTATTCTTGATATAACACTTACTCCCAAAGACTTTAAAATGCTTGATTGAAGCAGGTATTCCAAACCATAGTTCAAAAGAGTCTTGTCACTTTTTGGCCTAAGATGAGCTTTGTTAAGAATATGTACAGCTGTATGAATTGCTTCTACCCAATATGTTTGAGCAATATTCCTTTCATTCATCATTGATCTTGCCATCTGCTGAACTGATCTATTTTGTCTCTCAACTACTCCATTTTGTTGTGGAGTCCTTGGAATAGTATACTCTCTTTTGATCCCATGTTTATCACAAAACTCTTTGAAGTCCCTTGAACTAAACTCTCCTCCTCTATCAGACCTTACTTCTTTCAATATTTTTCCTCTTTGATTCTCAGTCAGAGCCTTAAACACTTTGAATTTTTCAAATGCTTCATATTTTTCTTTCAGAAAGGCAACCCATGTAAATCTAGAATAATCATCAATAATCAACATGAAGAAATTTTATTTTCCTGTACCTTCCTTCCTTGATGGTCCACATAAATCCATATGTACTAACTGAAGAGGTTTCTCTGTTGATGCAAAGTTCTTAGATTTAAACTGTCCTTGTAAGCTTTCCTATTTAGCAAGGTTTGCATACAGAATCATATGGCTTTGATATTTTTGAAAGATAGTTTACCGCCCCATTGTTTATAATTTTGATTAGATGATCAAAATTTAGGTGTCCAAGTCTCTTATGCCATAACCAACTTTCATCATACTTGCTTAAGTGACATTCTTCTTTTTCTTCTTTCAAAACATAGACATTGTTTTCTGTTCTTATGTCTTTTGCAATCAAATGTCCTGAATTCACAGATTGTATTTTACAATCTTTAGAATTGAAAACAACTTTACACCCTATGTCACAAACTTGACTAACACTAAGCAGATTATGTTTCAGACCATCTACCAACAACACATCTTGATATTTCCCTTTGCCAATACTTAGAATTACCATTCCTTTACCTTTGATTTTTCCTGGTGCATCATTTGAAAAAGTTACCTTCCCTGGTTTTCTTTCACTTAGAGACAGAAACTTACTTTTGTCTCCAGTCATATGTTTGGAACATCCACTGTCAATATATGAGGGGTTCCTTTGTCTTTGAGCTGACAGCACTAATCCACACTTGTCATTTTTTTTCTTCTTCCAAAACTTGACATTTACAGTAGAGGGATTCAAATCTGGCTTATAGTTCCTTAAGCGACAGTCTGCAACTTTATGTCCATAATTATGGCAAGTGTAACATTCTGGTTCACTGAATAAAGGATCATAACAATTGGTATGCTTAACCTGTGTCTTTTTACCATCCATCACATGATTTGCAGTCTATGGTTGTTTGTAACTTGGTTGTCTCATTCTTTGTTGTGGCAGATATTTATTCCTTGAGTGTCTTGATTTCTCATATCTAAATATTAAAGAACAGTTTATAGCTTTGTGACCAAAGTTAGAACAGAAAAAACAATATCCATAGAAAAATCCTTTGTACCTGGAAAATGGTTGTCTTCTTTGAGCCGGTCGATTTCTTCCATGTTGATGATTTCTTTAAGCAGAGGGTGTGTTTGTGTTATTTCTTTGTTCTACAGATTCGGTTCTGGTACTTTTTCTTTCACTCCTCCTTGGTGATTGATTGTCTTCCTTTGTTTCTGCAGAGTGGTTGTTGTCAATGTTGTATATTTGACAAACTTGATGGATTCTTTGTTGCTTGGATGACCACTACTTGATCCTTCTTCATAACCCAAACCAGTTTTCAACTTTGGATTCCTTTGTTGATTCATAATGGTGGCTAATCCTTCTAAGGCTTTAATGCTTGTCAGATTCTGATGGTATAAGGCCTGAAATTTCTCTAGATCTTTTCTGACAACCACTACTTCAGCTTCTAGAGCTTCACATCTTACCTTCTTCGCTACTAATTATTGTTTTAGAATATCTTGTATTTTCTTTACTTCTTCTAATTCTACTTTTAACAAAACAAAATATTCACTTGGTTCTTTACCATTCTTTTCAAACTACATCAACAATTGTTTTTGTTTTCTCTTCTTAAATCTGAGTCTGTCAATTTCTTCCAAAGCACTGATTAATTCACCTTCCATATCAACCATAGCTTATTCGTCATCAACATCACTTCATATTATTTCATTATCATAATCATGTTTGGCCATAAGCATAAAGTCATTAACCGTATCTTCACAAGAAGAATCACTATCTTTGTCTCCTGAAGAGTCATCATTATTTACACATAAACTTTTCTTTTTACCAAATCTCTTGGATTTGTACTTCTCTTCACCTTCGGAGTTCTGGTCCTTCTTCTTGTGTGGACACTTAGATGCAATGTGACCTATATTTCCACAGTTAAAACATTTGAAGGGCAACTTGCCTTGGTACTTTCCTGATCCTTTCTTTACTCTTCTCACAAATTTTGCTTCAATTTCATCAGGCTCAGAATCCTCATTCTTATCTGCTTTAAATGATGCTTCTCTAGAGGTAGGTTTATATTTACTAATCCTCATTTCATAAGCAGTTAGACTTCCTAGAAGTTGATCAATAGAAAAAATCTTAAGATCATTTAGTTCTTCTATTGCAGAAACTTTTGGATTAAATCTATTAGGCAGAGATCTTAAAATCTTATGAACTAAAAATGCGTCTTCAATCTTATCACCAAGACCCTTCATGACGTTCACAAGCTCCTCAACTCTTAAGAAATATTTACTAACTGCTTCATCCTCATTCATCTTTAGTTGTTAAAATTTCAATCTATATGTCTAAAGTTTGACATATTTTAGTTTCTCATTTCCTTCATAACTGCTAATGAGTTTATCCCACATCTCTTTGGCAGAATCAAGATGCATTACCTTTATAAATTTAGCTTCAGCAAGCCCACTCAAGATAGCATTCATTGCCTTTGCATTGAAGCTAAATTCTAACTTATCATCTTTGGAAGCTATCACAACAGGTTTTGTATATCCAGTCTCTACAACATCCCAAACATCAGCACCTAAGGCCATAATGTATGTTCTCATTCTAACCTTCCAGAAAGAAAAATTTGTTCTATCAAACAGAGGAGGCTTATTGGTTGAAGTTCCTTCATGACTTGTCATGTTTAATCTTACTAGTCTACCTTTCGCTAAAAGGAACCTGCTCTGATACCAATTGTTGAAATTACTAAGACACTTGAGAGAGGGAGGGTGAATCAGTTGTTACTGTGCTTAAACAATTTTATGCCTATTAAGATATTGTTAATCTTCTCCAAGTAATCATCAAGTTTATGTAAGACATTAACAACAGAAATAGCAAACATCAATCACACATATGATAGAAAGAGAGACAGATATTCACGAGGAAACCCATAAAGGGAGAAAACCTCTTCTTCTTCGAATGATAGGAAGTATTTTTATGTTTTATACATCATATATCTTTGAGAACCAAATCAATGTGAAGCTACCACCTCTGTTTTACAAGCTGCAACTTGCTAAGAGAACCAAATCTCTGGTTTCTCTAGAACCCACTAGAAGGAAGCACCAACTCCTTGAGTTTTCCAGCACCAACTGGATGGAAGCACCAACTTCCTATCACACATGCACCAACCTATATAACAGAGAACAATAGTTATCCCTTACACCACCCTACCACCCTATTTTTTCTGGTTGTAACCAGATGGAAGCTACAACTCCCTGTGTTCAAGCACCCACTTGAAACTCTGAGGACAACAATCCTCCCTAGCACCACCCTACCACCCTGGTTTTTCTAGCTGCAACCAGATGGAAGCTACAACTCCCTATGTTCAAGCACCCACTTGAAACTCTGAGGACAATATTCCTCTCTAACACCACCCTACCACCCTGAGATATAAATCTTTTCTTGATGAAATTTATTACAGTGATACAGTATTTATCAATGGCTTACCAGTCTCATCATTGTTCTGCTACACTGCTCTGCTTCTGTATGTTCATGCTTAGATCCACTTGATGTCTCTCTCCATCTACTCTTCCTCTGTTCTTCTCATGCTATTAGGTTCTCGTACAGTCTGTTGTTTTCACCATTTCTTCTCTGTCCAGCTTTTGTTCTTCATCTATGCATATTTCATGCTTTGTTCCTACTGTCTCCTTGATCACATACAGTTCAACTTGTTTTACCGAGGAACAACTACCTTCCTCTGTCACGACATCTTTCTTTTATTCATGCCCTCATCATATTTTACTCTCTGAATCTCCAACGCCCAGGTCGGGAATCAAAAACCGCTCAAGAACAATGATTCCAATGCTCAGGAGCAATGATTCAACCGCTCAGGAACAATGATTCCAATGCCCCAAAAAAATGATTCAGTTAGTGTAACTGAATCATAACTGATCAAGAGACCACGAAGTGAAACAACAACCCTTCGATTAGATTATGGTTAATCAACACCGTTGGATTATACACATAGATGATTTTTTATTATTCAATGCGTAACCTCTGATGTGGAGCCTAGCAGCGCTACCTCCTTCCCCTATCTTTCGTTGATGTGACCTTGGGCGATGATCTCATGTGACCATGCAATTGCGGGCACGTCCAAAGTTGGTTTGAAATCAAATTACTTTTCACCCTGCAATTTACCTCGAGCCTCCACGTGTCCTTTCTTCAAAATCGTGGTTTCGATTGCGAACCGCCTTCAAATTTTTAAAGTTCGTGCACCTTCAATCCCCGCAATGCAACATGATCGTCGATCTCACGATATTGACGGTGTTGTTGACCGGACGGTTCAGATTTGTTCTTTCACGATCTGCGGATCAGATCTAACCTCCCTAAATCAACAACTTTGATTTATTTTGTGATCCAGGCTCTAGGAGTTTCAAATCTCAAACCCTTCTTTTCTTTGTATGCCAATCTTCCAGAGTCGATGATCTGTGGACACCTGTCCTTCTCAATCGACAGCTCTGCCTCTACTTCGGGGATTTTACCTCTCAACTAGATCAACGGTCATGTGTCCCCTTACTCGATCAACGGTCGAGATCTGCTTCACTACTCCGAGCTTCGACGATTTCAATTCTCAACCTTCACGCTCTCCCATAACCCTTTTAGCCGAAGTCCACAGATTCCTGCCATGTGTCCTCCTCAAATCAACGGTACTCATTCACTTCGAGACTTTGACCTTCGGGAGATTCAACTCCTCTACACTCGCTTTCTCTCGGAGCGTTTCACCTAGATTCCACGATCTAACGACACGTGTCCCCTTGAATCAGACGGTTGAGGCTTACTTCGGGCCTTTACCCAAAATCCACAGATTTACGCCACATATTTTTTGGATCAGACAACCTAGATTCACTTCGGACGATATGATGCTTGAGATCTTCTTCAGACAATATGGCGACTGAGATCTTCTTCGGATGATCTGACGGTCGAGAAACTATTTCGGCTCTCGGGCTCTCCGGGCTTCGGGAATTTCAACTCTAAAATCTCGCTTTTCCCATATGACAATATTCCGGAGTGGAAGATCTATTGACACCTGTCCTCCTTAATCCAACGACTATCCCCCGCTCCAGGACTTCGGCCTTCGTCAATTTCAAACATTTCTCCTTCGCGTTTTCCCGGAGTTCACGATCCGTTGACACGTACCCTCCTGCACGATCAACGATCATAAGTGACTTCGGCACTTCAGGACTTTAGGTTGATCGTTGCTTCATTCTCCTCCAAAGTGGTCACCTGCTGAATAAGTCATAGGCGGTGGAGACTGCTTGCTGTCGATTAAAACTTCCACTTACATTTTCCTTCCACTGTACTAGATCAACGATTGAATATGCACCCTAAGTGTTCTTCAGATCGGACGACCCATGTCCACTTCAGGACTTCGACATTCGGAACTTCGGGACTTAGGGAATCTTCTGGTGGTAAAAAATCCCGAAGTAAATCTCCCGGAGTGACGTAACATTACACATGTCACCTCTTGACTTGGCACAGGTCGAGTGGTTGCCATGTGTCCTTGCTGACATGGTCTGCCACATGTCCTTGCTGACAAGGTCTGCCACATGTCCTTGTTGAGGTGGTTTGTTGACGTGGTCTCCCTGATCTAATGGTGATCGCATTTTCTCCAGATCTGATGGTCCTTATTCATTTCAGATTTCGGGCTTCGGGTAATTCGACTTTCAAGTTGCCAATTCTTCCGAAGTGAGATTCCCCGAATAGTAACCTCCTCGCAACTTTTGACGTGAACCAAATGTTGTTCGTCGATCATGTTCTTAGATCGATGGCTCGATCTATCTTCAGTGCTACTCTTCTTTCTTATCTTGTCCTTCCACTTAATTTGATCCGACGACTGACAGATATTCGGGTGATCGAATTCTAAATCATTTTGATTTGTCCTGTGGAGATTTTGATCCTGATCACGTTTCTATGCTGCGCTTTCCCTTCTGAGATTTGATCTCTGCATATTGTTCGCTTCTCCTCCTAAGCTTATGATTTTCATGTTTTCCATCTTCGTTGTTGTTCTTTCCATCAATGACAAGCACACACTTCCTCTAAAACATGCCAACAAAATGTTGCAAACGTTGCCAACATCCTCCTTGAAAGTAGCAATTTGTTTCTTTGTTGTTATACACTTGTTTCCATGCTTCACTTAGGCACAGGGATCCTATGAGGAAGTTGTAAGGTGAATTGTAAAGCTGAAAATGATATTTGAGGCTATTTAAAGGGCTTTGTAAGACTTAAGAAGGGTTTGAATGGTGTGACATAAAAACTCCTATTTTGATATTGTCTTTGTAACGTAGTTTTTCTCCTAATGTATGGACCAGATTTAAGATAATTTGAATAGTGGAAATCAGTCTTTCTTTTCTTTATCATATTTTGTTGTCTTACTTTGATAACAGTCTGTGTGAATGATTCATCTGAATGGTTTTTTCTTTATTGCAATAAAGGATCTATTGTGATATTGTATGCAAGTGTATCATAGTTTTTTTCTCTTTGATTGTAAGAGGTTCTTATTTCGGAGAGTTTTCTTCATATGTGTCTCAGTGTTACTTGATGTAAATGATATTCATATTACACTTTCCTTTTCAATTCTTCCATCTATCACTTTATCTCTTAAAACCTGATTTGAAGTTATTCAAGGCCTTGTTTGCTTGTGTATATTGCATGGAGTTATGTGTGATTGACATATTTAACTAAGTTTTCCATCCATTTGCCACCTTTTATAAACATTTACCCTTTACACTCTGATGGGTATTAGGATTACACCTACAATAGTCTATGTGTGACTTCTAGTACTAACATTTTTGGCGTTGTTGTCGAGAACGAAGTTGAAGATATTCCCAAGGAGAACAACTTTGATTAGATCCATATTTGGATGGTGAAATGAAGCTGGACATATTCATACTTCATCATTCACCTAGTGATTTCACTCCATGAAGAAAGGATCTGTTGGTGACTTCACTGATTTAGAATGACAAAGGACATGGAGGCTATCTTGGCACGAAGGTTTACACCTCTCAATTTTTCAATTATCCCCGGTTTTCCAAATCTACTGCCTCCACCGCCAGAATGGATGGATTACCTTCCTACTTTAAAAGAAGACAAGGGGGGCAATCTTTCTCAACATCTCATTACATTTCATCAATGCATGGATCAACTAGACATACATCATGAGGATGTGTTGATGCAAATGTTCATGCACTCTTTAAAAGGTGATGCACGAGAATGGTACTTTTCTCTTCCTTCTTCCAGCATATTTTCCTTAAGATATTTACATGTTGCATTCAATGAGCATTGTAAAAGGTATTTTTATAAAGAACTTCTTTTGAACACTGTTGTGAGGAACTTCATTCAGATATCCAACATATAAATTTCTCTAGTAGTGAGGATGGAAGATATTATACTAATGAAGATGTGGATAAGAAATCATTCATACATCGAACTCTTTCTACTCCTGCTTCCCAAGAAGAAGGTTTTCGAGATGTAGTTGGTCATATGATTGCATGGTTGTAGATGCATTATATTTTTCCCATGATGAACCTGTTGTTTTAAATATAGAGGAAGGATACGAAACAGATTATGAAGAAAAAATTGTTTCGGAATTAGCTATAGAACTTCATAATAGAAATCATGCATTAGATTCAAGGGAAGGGAGTAAAGGGGGTCATGTTGGACTTATGTCAATTGTAGAAAATAAGAATGAAGGGAGCTTACAAAATCAATCATTATTACCCTTTTTCCTAGCAGATGTGGATAAAAAATATTTAGAAATTGGTGAAAATGTTATTGATATTCCTCAATCAACAATAGAGTATTTCTTTCTTGAATGGAAAGAACCTAGTTTTTTTTTCCAAGATCCAGTGGTTATTTACATAGACTTGGAATGGAGTAGAAAGCCTTCTGTCTTCAAATTTTTAAAGACAAAATTTAGGAGTTTTAAATATTTTCTTCAAGCCTGTTTGCTCTTATATTTTTCCATTCTTATCATTTCATTTGCTCTTAAAGATGAAAGTCTGGTTCAGTTAGTTAACCAATTCCTTGCATGGCTAAGCTGGAAATTTGTATGCACTTGATCACAATAGTTTATTGGTTAGCAATAGAAACGTATATAAATAAGATCGGTGCATGAGCATTTGTTTTTTTTTTCACTTTTGGAATAAGACTCCATGCCCAATGTAATAGAAGACGATCTTTGTAAGATGTTTTAACTTGTAGAATGGTGAAAAATTGTTGAAATTAGAATCATATTCAGAAGTCAGATAAGGCACTGGAACTGCAGAGGTTCTTGGAGCCTCACAGGGAAGTCTCCATCCCCTGTGGAGCGAGATGTTAGCACATAGAATTGTAGGGGTAAAAAAAATAACTTTGGTTTTGTTTTTTGATTCATAGGGTCTTATAAGTCCTAGGTTTTGGGTCTTCTTGTTGTGGTCATAACTTAAATTTTGATTTGAATAAGTGAAGTTATTTCTATCCTTGGTTTGGAGTCTTTATGTGATAATATTTTTCATCATGACAAGGTTAATGGTCCTTATGAGTCACAATTTTGATCTTAAAATAATTACCATGACATGTCATGCCTCCCAATTGTACACAAGTCCTCCTTTGTCACCATCCCACCGTTTAGATGTCTAGTCAAAAGTTGGGTGTATTTGTTGCCAACTCACCAGGAGAGTTTACAGTGTACTCATCGGAACCTCAAGCATTCATTTGTCATCATTGTAGTTAAGAAACGTGTCAAAGGGATTTCATGGTTTTCAACGCCTTCATATAACCAAATTTTCAGGGATTATTTCACATATTTTCTAACAGTCTCCTTGAAGTGCGCAATTTGATTTTCAACTTGGCGTTGCGAACTGGCGCTGCAAACTGGTTGAAGAGGATCACCGAGTTTGGATGACTTACTGACATATCAATTCAAATTCACAAGCATCAACATCAAACCCGGGTTTACCAGGTACTCCTTGATGGTCTCCACACTATTCAAAGGTTGAAAAGAGGGGTTTATGTTGCCTTCTGCACTAGCGTTGTGAACTGTTCAAGATTATTTGTTGCAAACTTTTAAATCTTTTCCCATGGCGCCCTAAAACCTGCACACCAATCCAGACTGCTTTCTTGACCTCATGCATATTTTCCTCTGCTGAGAAACCACATGTCCCTCTGAAATACCTCAGTGTTGTGAGTTGGTTTCTCTGACTCTGCAAAATTTGGCAACGCAAACCAGGCGTTACGAACCGTTTGTTCCAGAATTGTTGAAACCCTCATCTTCTGCATCCATTTGAAGTTTAGTCTTAAACGATTGAATGATACCCCTATCAAACTTGAGATGTATGGTTTATTTTTTGTAGAACCGGGCTTGACTTTGCATGTACATCATTGGCGCTGCAAACTGATATTTATGCTGCTAAAATTATGTTATTAGCAAAGAAATTTCACCTGTCTTCCTTTCATTACAAATCTCAATGGTTGATCCATTATCCCTCCTATTTGAAGTGTGCTCAATATCATACCTTGATGTGTATAAATTTTTGCACAAGGTGAGATTTAGAAAAAACAATACTATCATTTAAACCCTAAATTCATGTTTACTCTATTTTCACACCTAGTTGTCATAACGAATTACATAAAGCATTCTTCCAACAGTAATTATGGATAGTCAACAACACAAGAAGACTCACAAGGGAGGGGATATTGTGAGGACAAAACCTTATGATATGCAGTTTCTTAACTCTAAACCTGTGTTCAGAGAAGCATTTCAGAGGGTAGGTTGTATAAACTTCTATCAAAAGATGCAGAGGGGGCATCCAGAAGTGGCCAAAGAGTTTGCACTCAACTTTAATGGGACTAAAACCAAAGTGGGAATGTTAGAGTTTGATGTTTCATAGCATTCCATCTATGTTGCAACAAAGATACCCAACAGTGGAGAGAAATGGTTCAAAACTATGTCATTAAATTCTTCCTTCTCAAAGGAATTCCTTAAGCCAGAGTATCAGGAGGACAACTTGTCCAAAAGAGTAACTACAATCCACATACTTGAATGTTTTGACAAGATGTTGAGGGTTATCCAGAGATACTTCACATGTGAAGGGAGGTTCAACATGGTGTACCAATACCACATCAAGTTGTTGTTACATTTCACATGAAAAGAAGCCATGAACCTTCCATTTTATCTTTTTAGAAGCATTCGTAAGATGTATGACAGAGTTGAATCCAAGTCAAAGCAAGTAGATACCAATGTCTTTCACTCTCGTCGTAGTAAGATGTTAGTAATGGAAGAGTTGAGGAAGAAAAACACTAATTGGGAAACCTTCCTGACTTCATCACAGTTTTGGCTAGATGTTTCCCCCACTCCACAGTCCAAAAGACAAAGTCTTACTCATGTTGAGAGGATTGTGCATTCAGAAGCTAGCAAGAAGAAAAGGGTGACTATGAGTGATAAAGTTGTCAGAGCTACTTATGAAGCAAAATCAAGAGGTCCTTCACAACCTCCAGATAGAGAAAATTCACCAATGGCAGACCCTATCCTTATGGAGGTTCCTTCAAGAAAACCCATATGCCTGAAAGGAAAAAAGCGTGTTTTTCCTCACATATTGTTGTAGACAAGGTTAAACCTAGGAGGCCTTTTACTAGAGCAGCAACCAAGCAACATATCCTTGTGAAGGATAATACAACAGAGACCTCAGCTCAAGAAAAAGGAAAATCTCAATCTTCTAATAAGCCTATAGAATTTGTTGACATCACTACTTGTCAGCATGAAAGCAACCCCACCTTTAAGAGGCTCAAGAGGTAGCTCAAGGAAGCAAGAGTTGAAGCTGATAAGTTGAAAAATGAAGACTTGAGTTCCAGGAAGAATCTTAAGGAGATGTTGGGCATGTATCATGAGACCATTGATAAGGCCAAGTTTTTGGATAAAATATCTATGCCCCTTCATAGGCAGCTCAAAAATATCTACAGGTAGAACAAAACCCATCAAGCTCAAATCAAGAAATTGAAGGAAAAATTACAACCATTCAAAGACGAATTGGAAAAGACAAAACTAGACATGCTAGCCAAGGTTACTACCAGAAGAAGCTCCATAACTAAAAGATAAATTCATTGATCTTCCAAAAAAACCAGCATCATTTTTTGGTCAAAGTTCTGTTATATGCATGTGCAACATTTTTGGTGATGGATATGAGTTTTGAACCATAATTATTAGTTTTGGTATTTTTTCCCAAGTTATATATCAAGGTAATGAAGTTTTTCAGTATATCTGGACACCTGGTATGAGTTTTGAGATGTTGAATCCTTGGAAAAAGTGAAACAGATCACTACAGGAAAGTTTGCAGTGCTTGGAACCATTGGCGTTGCGAACTAGTTGTTTCGGGACAATTTGCAGCGTTGCGTTGCGAACTCGATTTTTTGGAGATTTTGGAAGGAAAGAGAGATGCCATCTATCAAGATGAATTTGTACTAGCACTCTGAAGGTTAGTTGTGATTTGGGAGGCCACCTGCCTAAATAATATGCACTCTTATGGACACATCATCAACCATTAAAGAATGTTGCAAACGTTGCCAACATCCTCCTTGAAAGTAGCAGTTTGTTTCTTTGTTGTTGTACACGAGTTGCCATGCTAACCTTATGCACAGGGATCCTATGAGGAATTTGTAAGGTGAATTATAAAGTTGGAAATGATAGTTGAGGCTATTTAAAGGGCATTGTAAAACTTAAGAAGGGTTCGAATGGTGTGACATAAAAACTCATATTTTTATATTGTCTTTGTAACATAGTTTTTCTCCTAATGTATGGACCAGATCCAAGATACTTTGAATAGTGGAAATCAGTCTTTCTTTTCTTTATCATATTATTTTGTCTTACTTTAATAACAGTTTGTGTGAATGATTCATCTGGCTAGTTGTTTCTTTATTGCAATAAAGGATCTATTGTGATATTGTATGCAAGTGTATCAAAAAATTTTCTATTTGATTGTAAGAGGTTCTTATTTCAGAGAGTTTTCTTCATATGTGTCTCGGTGTTACCTGATGTAAATGATATGCATATCACACTTTCCTTTTCAATTCTTCCATATATCACTTTATCTCTTAAAACATGATCTGGATTTATTCAAGGCCTTATTTGTTGGTGTATATTGCATGTAGTTATCTGTGATTGACATCTTTAACTGAGTTTTCCATCCATTTGTCACCTTTTATAAAAATTTATCCTTTACACTCTGATGGGTATTAGGATTACACCTACAACAGTCTAGGTGTGACTTCTAGTGCTAACATTTTTGGAGCCGATTTCGGGGATGAAGTTGAATATCTTCCCTGGGAGAACGAATTTGATTAGATGCATCTTTGTATGGTGAACTAAAGCTAGACATATTCAGACTGCATCATTCACCTGGCGACTCCAGTCCATGAAGAAAGGATCTTTTTGGGACTTCATTGATTCAGGATGACAAAGTCCATGGAGGCTATCTTGGCACGAAGGTTTGCACCTCTCAATTTTTCAACTATCCCTAGTTTTCCAAGTCTAGTGCCTCCACCATTAGAATGGATGGATTACCTTCCTACTTTCAAATAAGACAAGGGGGAAAATCCTACTCAACATCTCATTACATTTCATCAATTCATGGATCAACTAGACATACATCATGAGGATGTGTTGATGAAAATGTTCATGTACTCTTTAAAAGGTGATGCACGAGAATGGTAACTTTGTCTTCCTGCTTCCAACATATTTTCCATAATATATTTCCATGCTTCATTCAATGAGCATTGTAAAAGGTATTTTTATAAAGAACTTATTTTTGAACACTGCTGTGAGGAATTTCATTCAGATATCCAACATATAAATTTCTCTAGTAGTGAGGATGGAAGATATTATACTAATGAAGATGTGGATAATAAATCATTCATACATGGAACTCTTTCTACTTCTTCTTCCCAAGAAGAGGGTTTTTGAGATATAGTTGGTCATAGTATTGATGATTGCATGGTTGTAGATGCATTAGATTTTGCCCTTGATGAACCTGTTGTTTCAAATACAGAGGAAGGATACCAAACATATTATGAAGAAAAAATTGTTTCAGAATTAGCTATAGAACTTCATAATAGCATTCATGCATCAGATTCAGGGGAAGGCAGTAAATGGGGTCATGTTGGACTTATGTCAGTTGTATCAAATAAGAATGAAGGTATCTTACAAAATCAACCATGATTACCCTTTTTCCTAGCAGATGTGGATCAATAATCTTTAGAAATTAGTGAAGTTGTTATTAATATTCCTCAATCAGTGATAGAGTATTGATTTCTTGAATGGAAAGAATCTAGTTGATTTTTCCAAGATCCAGTGGTTATTTACATGGATTTGAAATGGAGTAAAAATCCTTTTGTCTTCAACTTTTTAAAGACATAATTTAGGAGTTTTAAATATGATCTTCAAGCCTGTTTGCTCCTATATTTTTCCATTCTTGTTATTTCATTTGTTCTTAAAGATGGAAGTTTGGTTCAATTAGTTAACCAATTCCTTGCATGGTTGAGCTGGAAATATGTATACACTTGATCACAACAATTTATTGGTTACCAGTAGAAATGTACATAAATAAGCTCGGTGCACGAGCATTTGTTTTGTTTTCAGTTTTGGAATAAGACTCCATGCCCAATGTAATAACAGATGGTCTTTGTAAGATGTTTTAACTTGCATAATGGTGAACAATTGTTGAAATTAGAATCATATTCAGAAGTCAGATACGACACTGGAACTGCAGAGGTTCTTGGAGCCTCACAGGGAGGTCTCCATCCCCTGTGGAGCCAGATGTTAGCACATAAAATTGTAGGGGTAAAAACAAAATCACTTTGGTTTTTTTTTTTGATTCATAGGGTCTTATAAGTCCTAGGTTTTTTGTCTTCTTGTTGTGGTCATAACTTGAATTTTGATTTGAATAAGTGAATTTATGTTTATCCTTGGTTTAGAGTCTTTATGTCATAAGATTTGTCATCGTGACAAGGTTAATGGTCCTTATGAGTCACATGTTTTTATCTTAAAATCAGTACCATGACATGTCATGCCTCCCAATTGTACACAAGTCCTCCTTTGTCACCATCCAACCATTTATATGTCTAGTCAAAAGTCAGGTGTATTTGTTGCGAACTCACCAGGATAATTCGCAGCGTACTCATCGGTACCTCAAGCATTCATTTGTCATCATTGCAGTTAAGAAACGTGTCAAAGGGGATTTCATCGTTTTCAACGCCTTCATTTAACCGAATTTTCAGGGATTATGTCACAGATTTGCTGACAATCTCCTTGAAGTGCGCGATTTGATTTTGAACTTGGCGCTGCGAACCGACATTGCAGAATGGCTAAAGAGGATCATCGCGTTTGGATGAATTTTTGAAATATCAATTCAAATTCACAAGAATCAGCATCAACCCAGGTTTACCAGGTACTCCTTGATGGTCTCCACACTGTTCAAAGGTTGAAAAGAGGGGTTTATGTTTCCTTATGCATCGGCACTGCGAACTGTTCAAGATTATTTGCTGCCAACTTTTAAATTTTTTCCCATGGAGCCCTAAAACCTGCACACCATTCCATAATTCTTTCTTGATGTGATGCATATTTTCCTCTATTGAGATGCCACCGGTCCCTCTGAAATACCTCAGCGCTGCGAACTAGTTGCTCTGACTCTGCAAAATTTAGAGTTGTGAAGCCTCCGTTCCATAATTGTTGAAACCCTCGTCTTCTACATCAATTTTAAGTTTAGTCTTAAACAATTGAATGATACCCCTATAAAACCTGAAATGTATGGTTTATCTTTTGTAGAACCATGCTTGATTTTGCATACATCATTCGCACTGCAAACTGATATTTATGTTGCTAAAACTCTATTATTAGCAAATAAATTTCACATGTCTTCCTTTCATTAGAAATCTAAGTGGTTGATCCATTATCCCTCCTATTTGAAGTGTGTTCCATATCATTCCTTGATGTGTGTAGAGTGATGTGTATAAAGTTTTTCACAAGGTGAGATTTAGGAAAAACAATATTGTCATTTAAACCCTAAATTCATGTGTACTCTATTTTCACACACCTAGTTGTCATAACGAATTACAAAAAGCATTCTTCCAGCAGTAGTTATGGATAGTCAACAACACAAGAAGACTCATAAGGGAGGGAAGATTGTGAGGAAAAAACCTTATGATATGTAGCTTCTTAACTCTAAACCTTCGTTCAGGGAAGCATTTTAGAGGGTAGGTTGTATAAATTTATGTCAAAAGATGCAGAGGGGGCATCCAGAAGTGGCCAAAGATTTTTCACTCAACTTTAATGGGACTAAAACCAAAGTGGGAATGTTAGAGTTTGATGTTGCAGAGCATTCCATCTTTGCTGCAACAAAGATACCCAACAATGGAGAGAAATGGTTCAAAGTTATGTTATTAAATTCTTCCTTCTCAAAGAAATTCCTTAAGCTTGAGTATTAGGAGGACAACTTGTCCAAAGGAGTACCTACAAGCCACATGCTTGAATGTTTTGACAAGATGTTGAGGGTTATCCAGATATAATTCACATGTGAGGAGAGGTTCAACATGGTGTACCAATACCACATTAGGTTGTTGTTACATTTCACAGGAAAAAAATCCATGAACCTTCCATTTTATCTTTCTAGAAGCATTGGTAAGATGTCTAACAGAGTTCAAGCCAAGTCAAAGAAAGTAGATATCGGTGTCTTTCAACCTGGACTTATTAAGATGTTAGTAATGGAAGAGTTGAGGAAGACAAACACTAATTGGGAAACCTTCCTGACTTCATCACAGTCATGGATGATTTTAGGGGCTAAATTTCGCTCATGGGCTAATTTCCCATGGTTTTTCCAAAAACGAGATTCACTATTTTAAAAATGATTCGCCCAAATTCTATAGGATAAAATTATTTTACCTTACAAATCGCCAAAATTTTATAAAAACTGTATAAAATCCTTAGAAATTTGAATATTTTTACAAAAATATCACCAAACATTTATAGTTAGCATATGAAGGATTAGTAAGATTCGCCAAGGTTTCTACATTTTAAAATAAATTTCCATCCTTAAAATCATCGTTGATCACAGTTTTAGCTAGTTGTTTCCCCCACTCCACAGTCCAAGAGACAAAGTCCTACTCCTATTGAGAGGACGGTGCATTCAGAAGCTAGCAAGAAGAAAAGGGTGACTATGAGTGATAAAGTTGTTAGAGCTACTTATGAAGCAGAATTAGAAGGTCCTTCACAACCTCCAGATAGAGAAAATTCACCAATGCCAAACCCTATCCCTATGAAGGTTTGTTCAAGAAAACCCAGAGTCCTGAAAGGAAAAAATATTGTTTTTTCCTCACCCATTGTTGCAGACAAGGTTAAACCTAGGAGGCATTTTACTAGAGTAGCAACCAAGCAACATATCCTTATGAAGGATGATACAACAGAGACCTCAGCTCAGGAAAAAGGAAAATATCAATCTTCTAAGCAACCTATATAAGTTGTTGACATCACTACTCCTCAGCATGAAATCAACCCGACCTTTAAGAGGCTCAAGAGGGAGCTCAAGGAAGCAAGAGTTGAAGATGATAAGTTGAAAAATGAAAACTTGGGTTCCAGGAAGAATCTTAAGGTTATGTTGGGCATGTATCATGAGACCATTGATAAGGCGAGGTTTTTGGCTAAAATATTCATGCCCCTTCATAGGAAGCTCAAAAATATCTGCAGGAAGAACATAACCCATCAAGCTCAAATCAGGAAATTGAAGGCAGAATTACAGCCTTTCAAAGAAGAATTGGAAAAGATAAACCTAGACATGTTGGCCAAGGTTGCTACCAGAAGAAGCTCCAGAACTAAAAGATAAATTCATTGATCTTCCAAAAAAACCAGAATCAATTTTTGGTCAAAGTTTTGTTATATGCATGTGCAACATTTTGGGTGATGGATATGAGTTTTGAACCATAATTATCAGTTTTGGTATATTTTCCCCAATTATATATCAAGGTAATGAAGTTTTGCAGCATATCTGGACACCTGGTATGAGTTTTTAGATGTTGAATCATTGGAAAAAGTGAAACAGACCGCTACAAGAAAGTTCTCAGCGCTTGGAACCATTGGCGTTGTGAACTGGTTGTTTCAGGACAATTTGCAGTGCTCTGTTGTGAACTCAATGTTTTTGAGATTTTGGAGGGAAAGCGAGCTACCAGCTGTCAAGATGAATTTGTACCAGCACTCTGAAGGTTAGTTGCAATCTAGGAGGCCACCTGCCTGAAGAAGATGCACTATTATGGACACGTCATCATCCATTAAAGAATGTTCCAAAAATTGCCAACATCCTCCTTGAAATTAGTAGTTTGTTTCTTTGTTGTTGACACATGTTGCCACGCTTCCCTTAGGCGCATGGATCCTATGAGGAATTTGTAATGCGAAATGTAAAGCTGGAAATGATAGTTGAGGCTATTTAAAGGGCATTGTAAGACTTAAGAAGGGTTCGAATGGTGTGACATAAAAACTCATATTTTGATATTGTCTTTGTAACAGAGTTTTTCTCCTAATGTATGGACCAGATCCAAGATACTTTGAATAGTTGAAATCGTCCTTTCTTTTCTTTATCATCTTTTGTTGTCTTACTTTGATAACAGTCTATGTGAATGATTCATCTAGTTGGTTGTTTCTTTATTGCAATAAAGGATCTATTGTGATATTGTATGCAAGTGTATCAGAGTTTTTTCTCTTTGATTGTAAGAGGTTCTTATTTCAGAGAGTTTTTTTCATATGTGTCTTAGTGTTACCTGATGTAAATGATATGCATATTACACTTTCCTTGTCAATTCTTCCATCTATCACTTTATCTCTTAAAACTTGATCTAAAGTTATTCAAGGCCTTGTTTGTTGGTGTATATTGCATGGAGTTATCTGTGATTGAAATCTTTAACTGAGATTTCCATCCATTTGCCACCTTTTACAAACATTTATCCTTTACACGCTAATGGATATTAGGCTTACACCTACAACAATCTAGGTGTGACTTCTAGTGCGAACACCTTATTTATTTATTTGGACACCTAGCGGTAAATCCATTTAAAATTATGAATAGTCCTTGTGAAAATTTAACATTTTGACGTAATATATGGTATCAATAATTAAAAAATTGCATTCTCATATAATTATAAAATTCCCTACCCCATTTTGTTTTCCAAAAATTAAATTCATTGATTTCCATCTATTTCTAGAAACACAAAACATTTACAAAATATTTATGTTCCCTAGGACTAAAAAAATGGTATGAAGACGAAACCTCCCACCAGGCCTGGAATTTGACGTCCCACGAGACGCTTTTTTCATTTTAAGACATATTTGAGAGGAAGATACTAAATCTACACGTCATCATTTACCCGCATGTAAAATTCGAAGCCGTCATAATTTTTAGTAGGTACTTAGCTTACTTAAGCTCTATTGTATAACCTTAACCTACAGGACTTGACAAAGGTTTAGATTTGACATAGGTTCGTTCCAAGAGTAAATGAAACAGTAAATGAAATTTGATGTTTCCCATAGGTTTCTCCTTAGATTGCAAGCTCTAAAAGGTAGGCTTGAAATGTCATTTCTCTTTCATTTTAATAGATGTATCTTATTTTTATATTTTTTTTCATTAAGAGATTTTTGTTACAATTTTTTGTATATTAGAGAAAAAAAATGAATGCGCTTAAAACTTAAAATGATGGGCACAAAAAACAAATAAATGTCATCAAATTTTCACTTGACAGATAAGATAAATTTGAAATTCCAAACCTGCCTCCCACAAAGGAGATAACAACATATCTCATTTAACCATGATCTATCAAAAAAACTAGGCATCATAATGCCGTAAGATTTCAAATCGAAAAAACCACACAACACCACTCGGTTTCAAATTTTATAAGGAAACCTAATTCCACCTTGGACATCCATATCCTCTTGTCTCTATTTATTAGAGAATTAAAGTTTTTCATGACATCATTTAGGCAGCACAACCCAAGTTTGCTATTATTAGTTCAATCCAAGTAGAAGAATATTATAGACTAGTACAATCATATGTTTGTGTTGAACTATTTTATGAAGCTCTTGTAACAATAATTAATATTTAATTGAAACACCCATATTTTATTACTAAAACAATAGTTTAAAATTGATATTTTTTTTTCATTCATATACAATTTTATAAACTTTTAATTAAGATACGAAACTATATATATGCACTTTTTCTATTTAACATATTATAATTAAAGAAATACACAATTAAAGAAATTAAAAAATATTAAATAAACATAAAATATAGTTTCGTGAAGTAATCGAGATACATACCTTGACATATTTGGGCGGATCATCCTATTTCTCTTTGTCGCCCTATTTCCATTCATGTATATTGAAATCTATTCAACTTTACTTGACCCCTTACCTAACCACAAAGTTGAAAATAACGGCCCCTTACCTAACCACAAAGTTGAAAATAACGGCATGTTATTATTCCAAGGGATAAGTAATATATAAGGAAACACATATAATTCAACATGGCATGTACCTCTAGAATCATTTAAACAACAATGAAAATCTTAAGGATAACATCCTTCCCATTATGAGCCTTTAGTTGATCTTTTGTTCTAAGTTTACTTGTATAATTTTAATAAGTAAGATATTTTTTGGATTATTATTAAATTTAAATAAGTCATATTACCATAAAATATATGGAAACCAAAGTTACATCAAGAATAAAGTAACAAACATCTGGATGGTGCAGACAAGGGGGTTGTGGACACATACATGTCATGCAGATCTTTCATCTCATTGTGTAATAACTGCCAAGTGAAGGGTGATCAGGTTTGGTCTTTTCAGCAAACGACGAGTGATGGAAATTCAATGGAGAATGGGTACAACACCCTACAAACCAGTTAATGGAACTTATGGTGATGTTGAACCAGGAAATTGAGAAGTAAAATGAAGTGATGTGTGGAATAAGTGGTGAAGACATGGAATTTATGTTTGGGAGTGAAATGGATGAGCAATTTCATCATTTCCTGAGATGGTGGTAAGAGGAGGTTCTAAGCATGATGGACAATGAACGATCTTTAAGACTTGGTCTAAGCATGGGCAATGGAAATTCTATTGTGAAAGTAATGTGGATGGGTAGGAAAGAATGGCAGAACCCTAGTAGAGAATTTTTCCTCGCGTGGCAGAGATCAATAGAGCAATTATGGACAAAGGATAAAGGTGGGAAACTGGGTCAGGCTAATTTGATGAGCCTCATGGAGAATTGGTTAGCAAAGGTCGTGAGGTCTAATCATCTCAGAGGCTCTTAGGCAAAGTTGTGGGGGGAAGAGAAGAAGAGGAAGCACCTTCCATCAGGGTGTCGTTCTTCTTTCAACACTCTAAGAGCGATAGGGGGTGGTTATCAAACAAAGGTGAACAATGGACCTACTTATCAATGGTGGTGGTTCCTAGGCATGGCACATGGATATGGAAAGGGTGGGAAGGGAAAGAAAAGTAGAGGGGGATGGGGAGCTCGCTCTGCTTCCTTGTTGCATGCTCAGGGGTCTGGCACTAGGGCATAGCATGAGGTAGACAAAGTTGAACGACAATTTGAAGAAAATGTTTGGCTAAGGTGAAGGAGGAGGTTGAGGCTGCAATAATAACAAAGAGGGAAATGATCTCGAATTCTCAGCTTCTTTTGGAGGTGAGGGAGTGGATCGAGGATCATGTTTACTCGCGAACAAGGAACACAAAATACTTCAGGATTTCAAAAACCTATTGGATCGTCAAAATGTTGGTGGCACAAGATTTAGAGAAAGCCAAAGAGGATCAACAAGAACTCCTCCATTCCATCAAAAAAATTTAAGGGAAATTTGAGGCAAACTATAGTGCAGTATTTGGGGTCAAGATTATTGTCACCAAAGCTACAGATGAAGATGGAAAAGGAAAAACAAGTTTTGGTTCCAATAGTTTTGTGGGTACTTATGTGAATCCGATCAAGGTTAACGATGTGCCCCAATAGCATGAGCACAAGAGTAGAACAAGGATATCGAATTAGTTCTAGAAGTGGCTATAGAGGAAACTCCACCTCCTCCAAGTGCGGGTTTACGGGTTTGAATTTGTTTATGTCTACTTTTCCTTAGCTTTAATGGATAGGTGTATACTGGTAGTTCAGTTAGTGTTTATTTATAGTATGTGGAGGAATAACAAACTTGAGACTACTAAAAGTTTTGAAGATAATTCCTAGTGGGGGTTTAGTTTCCTTTGTTGGAAGGTCTCCATCAAAAGTAATGGATGTATGAATATATGTTTATATAAATAATAGAAATTAGAGGTGTGTTTTTATCTTTTAAAAAAAAAAGAATAGAGTAACAAACAATCATGTTTTACGAATAATTGGATGTAAAATATATATTTATATCTATGTTAAGTGAATGGATTGATATAACACATTATTAGATTATATCTATTTTAAGTCATGGAAGTAGAAAAATGGATTAATATGACACATTATCAAATCACATATATAAGTTAGGGATTATGACATGCTCCATGGTGTATGTGCCTATACTAAACTAGTTAAAGATTTCAATAAAACACCTTAACAAAATAGTGAGCATATGATGATAGGTGCAATAACCATAATTTCTAAAATCATTGAAATATGAAATCCAAGTACAAGTTTTATAAAACAAAATTTGGCACATATTATTTTTGTGATCTATTAATAAAATAAAAAATATCAGAATGGGTTAATGTACAAGTTTATGATAAGGGTGGATATTAAAGGCATAGTTTAAATGTTCTACTTTTTTTTTTTTTTTTTTTTTTTTTTCTGGTAACTATTATTGGAATTCGGAAACATAATTGTTGGTGAAATCACAAGTTTACATTGTTTAAATCACGTTTTTGAATTCATAAATCCATTCAGCACCCTCGAAAAACTCCAAGACACTTGAAATATGTAATCTCAACCACTGAAATGTGCAATTTTAACTATCCTTCTAAATTTTTGATTGAACTCTGAATAAAACTCATAAAAAAAGTCTACCAAAAAAATAAACATAAAACATTTATACTCTGTCAAAATTAAATAATTGATTAACAATAATGTGTTAGAAAATTTATAATGTTATGTATGACAACCCAGTAGACACATGTAATTTGAACACAATAATAAACATGTAAATATGAACCCGCACTAAAATTTGAGTGGAGAAAACCTATTCCACTTGCATCATCTATAACCAAAAAAATTATATCAATATACCATTCTTTATGAAGAAAGATAAAAGGACATCTTTCTTTGTGTGTTCATTTTCTTTTCTTAAGAAAGATGTGTGTGTTGTAGTATAGATGCAATGTGATAAGAATGACTCCAAATCGTAAAAGGACAAATGTTACATATTTTTTTTATTGTTAAATCACTTAGTTTGTCCCCACTCAACATTTACCTTTTTTAATAAATGATGGAAGCTATCCTACTAAGCATGTTTCAATTAGTGAATATTATGTTTACTTTACTAAAAACGTTGTGTTTTTCAAGCTAAGCTACTTTTATGTGTATGTGTAGTATTATTTCATGTGAAATACTAATCATTAATCTAAAAACTTTAGTTGGAAATTCAATTGATCACTTATAAAAATAAACTTATTTTTTATTTAGAGATCAACAAAATCAAAATTGGAGAGAGGATGATGGGTTAAATGTAGCTCGATGGGTTAGCTCTAGTGGTTTAGTGTTTTGATCTTCATGCATAGGGTCTCTCGAGGTTGATCCTAGGTTCCTACCTTTGTTGTATGCCTCACTTGATGTCCATATTGAGTCAAGCACCCTAAACAACTTTGACAAGTTTACACTGGGCACCATCCAGAAAATGAAAGGAAGTACCCATGGAAAAAATTTCCACAGAAAAGAAATGGGTTTAAAATAAATCGATAAATATATTCAACCATAAATGCCTACCCTTATTTACATTTATATCAAATGTGATTTCAATAAACATTACTATGAACTAGCATACACCCTTAATTGAGAGAATGATAACGTCAAAGTGATTTGGGAAGTAAATGTGTCATAAGACCAAAAAAAGTTTGTGATATCTCTATTCTAGAGTGAGATTGAAGTAGGATCTCATCATCTAATATTTAGTGGATGTTTTTTTGAGAAAATATATTGTGTTGATGATATGAACAAGTTTTGGAAAGAAGGTCTCTAGTCAAGCCGCACCAAAGAAGCCAATCACATTCTTGAAGGAAATAACTCCGAGGTCATAAAAAAGAGGATTGTGAAGTAGTGAGTTCATCATCAAGTCAATATGGGGTAATTTTAAAAAAAGTATCCTCAACATACATCCATGTTCAATGATGAAGCTCATTACCAACCTCTCTAATGTTGTCTCTACATATCACACTTAAAATTGTCAAAATATTACAACACTACAACAAATATGTGAGCTTTTACAGTATTCTAGGGTCTTACAACCAAATTTATCTGCCCCACTCTTCAAATATGGGTTGCTCAACAACTACCTCAATTTAGGAATGATCACAAGAAACTCATAAGTGTGTTAATCTTGCTAACATTAAAGCCATAAGATAAATAAATACATGAGAGCCAAGGTCTGCCACCCTCAAATCATTTGTGTTTCAGTGAGAGGAGAGACACATACACCATGCAATATGTTTTACCAAATAACATTTTCCTCTCTCCTTCACACATAACAACGATGATCATATGATCAATAACTTTTTCTATTATTTTCTTAATTTAGTTCATATTATTCCCACATACATCTAAACATCTAAAAAACACATAATACATAAAAAAAAATATTACAATAATATTACAACTTCCTAACCTACAATTGGTAAATACCTCCGATCTGCAGCTTAATAGCACACTAGAAGTTAGGCACAAATATTGTTAGTTATACTTCCTAACTAACAACCATAACTTGTAACAACAATCTGCCATGCTCAAATATTGTTAGTTATAATTCCTAACTAACCAGCATAACTTGTAACCACAATCTGCCATGCACAAATATTGTTAGTTATACTTCCTAACTAACAAGCATAACTTGTAACAACAATCTGCCATGGTTAACTAACTTAATGTTAATGATGCTTACTCCACACATTCATGAGTGAACTTGGCATTTATGTTCTTCCCCTAGATACAAAAATTATGATCTAAACGAATAGATCAGAACTCGGAGAATATAGGAATTAAGGTTTTCAAATTGAGAACCAGAAAATAACAGGTTTTCAAACTGAGAATAGACAATATAAGAAGAGTCCCGATCGTCCGATGGCAGAGATTGAATACCAAAAAAAAAATGCAACACTTCAAATCGTAAAAACTTAAATCTCATCATATGCTATAGTAAGCAAGAAAACAGTATGTAGGGAAAAGCTTTCTTACTACAGATTAAAATCATGCAATTTTGAAGTGCCGAGACTTACAGTACTACCAGGAGAGCCTTCTGCAACAATGGCGCACCGTCTCCGGTCGAGAAATGAAAGTAGCAGCAACATTTGTTTTCAAACCCTCCTGAATATATTTCAGGTTATCAGATATCAGGCGGGATATCGCAAGGATATTGAAATAGGATATCAGGCGGGATATCGCATTCATTATGCGGACAGAAATAGTATCGTGAAGCAGAGCGAGCGTTCAGTGACAGGTGGTAATGATGCAGTTCCAATCTGAAAATTTCACTCATGTAATTTCCCTCCTTTACCGGATTAAAGAGAGACGGAAGCAGTAGGGCTCTTTAATTCCCGGTGCCTGCGTGCGCGAAGATTTAAATGAGATTATAATATTTTTAAAAACAAATTGTTTCAAAAGTGATACTCTATTGTAATTCAAAAGTAGACAAATCCACTTCTTTATTGAACTCATGCGCGACATACTTCCTGTGTACTTACTTTGTCCCTGTAAAGTTTATATAGATATCTAGTGTTCTCAGAAAGAATTTATGTTTATTGGATTTTCAGTCTTACTGGATTATGCAAGTCTGATTTGATAGTGATGTTTGTGTTTTTCATAGTTGTTTTCCTTATTTTTCTATCCCTCCATGCTATTATCAACCTCTTGTTGATAACTGATGACTCTATGCCCAAGAGTCTCAATCATTGATCTTGTACTTATTTCAATCTTATGCTTATTATCTTTTTAGCCTTGTCCTTTCCATCCACGAAACTCAAATCAAACCAACCATTGAAATAACTAAGATGTGCTAGGCATGCTTCTCTTTGTAGTCGAGAGCATCTTCTAGCGCTAACATATTTTGGTGTCGTTGTTGAGGACGGAGACACGAAGACATATTTCCCTGGGTTGTACGACAACGAGTACAACCAGTACAACCAGTACGACAACGAATACAATCAGTTGTTGATGGTGAATAAGGATTGGTGACATAAGTGACTGCAATCATTCACCTGGCGACTCCATGGTTAAAGAATCCAATGGTTTAAAATGTAGAAACATTGGCGAATCTTACTAATCCATCATGTGCCAACTATAAAAGTTTGGCGATATTTTTGTAAAAATATTCAAATTTCTAAGGATTTTATATAGTTTTTATAAAATTTTGGCGATTTTTAAGGTAAAATAATTTTATCCTATAGAATTTGGGTGAATCATTTTTAAAATAGTGAATCTCGTTTTTGGAAAAACCATGGAAAACTAGCCCATGAGCGAAATTTAGCTCCTAAAATCATCCATGCTCCATAGTTTCAAGATGTCAGATACTCGAATGCAAGCCATCTTGGCTCAAAGGTTTGCTCCATTTAATTTATCTGCTATTCTTGGTTTTCCAAATGTTGTTCTTATTATGGATGAATGGGGAGACTGCCTTCCCAGATTTAGAGAAAGTAAAGATGACCATCCTACAGAGCATTTATTACAATTTCATGAACTTATGCACCGATTAAATATCTCTCATGAGGATTTACTCATGAATATGTTCATGTACTCACTCGAAGGATATGCTCGAGAATGGCATTGATCTCTTCCTCTTTCTAGCATATCTTCACTACAGGAGTTTCATACAGTTTTTCATGATCGTTGTAAAAGGTTGTTTTCAGCTGATCTACTTTTTGAAAATTGTTGTGAGGAATTTGAAGTGTATGTTCAGCATGCAGTGGGATTTTCTTCTAATTGTAAGGATTTAAGAGATGTTATGTTGAAGAAATAGAGAAAGAATCATATGAATCATCCTCTAGTTCTTCATTCTTGAAAGCAGATTTTATTGACTACTCTGATGATAAAGATGTTGGCAACAATGTTGTAGATGCATTTGTCTTTGTAACATATGTTTCTAATAATCATTATGATGAGATTGTTTCTCCAAATATGATTGAAGATCACATTATTGATGATAGCGTTAAAGAACAAAAATATTCATCTTTATCATTAGAAACCTATCAGAGTGCTCCAGTCTATGATGAATACGATGATGATAGTGAACTTTTAGATCAAGAATTCTCTGTTGTGGAGTATTTTGATCAGCAGTTCCATTAGAGTATTGGATCCACTGTCCATGAAGAGTCAAAACCAGTGTATGAAAGTTTTGATTCAGAAGATGAGCATATTTTTACCATAGCATCTTTGGAACTTTTTAGCAATGACCCTGTGTATGACAACTGTAAATCATATTTTTGGGAAGGCGGTGACAAAGATAAGAAAGAGTCACTAGAGTAGTTGATCCTATCTTCATCACCAACAATTGATCGACAATCTCCAGGAATCAACAAGCTTATGTTTTCCATTTCTAAACCTGGACCTGTAGAAGACATGAAACAAAATATGAGTAGCCATGGAGCAATGAAACATGAAAACACACAAAAGCAATCCATTCCTTTTGAGAAGAAATAAGAGGTATTCTCTTATGATTTTTATGACCCTGTGACAAGTTACATGGAGTTGGTATGGAATCGTAGATATTTTATCTGTGACTTTATAAAGATAGAGTTCCATAGCTGTAAGTATGGCTTTCTAGATTATCATCTTTTATGCTTTTCAGTTGCCTCAGTTATAAATGTGATTTCAAATGAAAGAAGGATCGTGTTAGTGGATAAGTTACTTGCATGGCTACATTGGAAGAACGATTTCACTTAAGCAGAAAATTTATTGATCAATGAAGTAATGTACATAAATAAGCTCGACACTTGAGCATTTGTTTTCAATCTAGATTTGGTTTGCATATTGCTTTCAGTGTTTCACTATTTTCAGTTTTAAATAAAGAGCAAGAAGTGTTATGAGGGAAACATGAACATGTCACAATTTGCAAGAATGAATTGGAAGAAGGCATCGATCTACACATTCTTGATGCCTTACAAAAAGGGCATCATCCCCTATGGAGTTAGTGTTAGTACCAAAATTTACCTATCAATTTTTTTTTGAACTTCTGCCAAATTGTGCAAGGTTTGCCTAGTCTCCTGTCAATGTACTTTATATTTATTAATGAGTTTCATGTTATTTTGCTAGAAGAAGGCAACGGTTTTGGCAGTGAAACCATAAAATGATCTTGTCAATTTTTTCAACCTCTTCGTCGATTTTGTATCAATTTCCCAAAACTTCCAAGTCTTTCGCCATTTTTTCAAGCCCTCCCATCTTCTAAGAAAACAACCATCTGGTGATGTATCACAAATTACTTTCGATCAAATTCATTGGTCTATGATTGTATTTGATTATGTCGAGTGCTTTTGTCCCTTTTAAACAAAACCAAAAAATTGTTTTTTTTTGTTAAAAATTAAAGGATATATTAGTTTTAAAATTATTTTGTATAGAAAATTCGAGAGCGGAGCAACTGCAAGCTAGGGTTTGAAAGTGGCGACCATAGCAAAGAACAACATGAGCACCAAAGGGGGGGGTAAGCGTACCCCCTCATACAAACAGGTAGTGGTAGATAGGGGGAAAGGGCTAAGAGGCGCAGCTTTCAAGGCACCAGTGACAGGCACCTCGAGATTAGACCCAGACAAAGGTCAGGAAAGGAACCAGGGAAAAAGTGAGTGCATGGGAGAAGAAGCCAGATAAACTCACAGTGAGGCGCAAGACACAAAGAGGCCAACGGGGCAGAAGGGCACAACCCATGCACACCCAAAGCAACAATGATACCCAAGGTGATACTGGAGGATCTGCAAACGCAACTCTACAGAGACCATATGAAGACATATGCGCTAATATGCAAGTTCATGGGTTTGTGGCCCACAGAACGAACACTGTGCAACTGGATTAAATACTATTGGAAGCCAAACGGAGAAGTGGAGCTCCACCTAGGCTCGAAAGGCTTCTTCACAACAATATTCATGAACCTGGAGGACAAGGATAGAGTCTTTGAGGGAGGGCCATACTTCCACGCCTCAACATGACTGTGCATGCGGCCATGGAAGGAAATTTTCTCCCCAGAAAAAGAGACTTTCAAAAAGGTGTCGGTCTGGCTGAGATTTTATTCCTTACCTCTAGACTACTGGTTACCCTCTACTTTCGAAGCAATAGGAAACAAACTGGGGAAATATGTGAAGACCTCAGAAGCCACCTTAAAAAGGAGATATACATCTTACGCAAGAATATGCATAGAAATGGATGTGTCGGGAGCACTCCCAGAAGCCATAAGTCTAGAATTCAGGGATGAGGAATAGATCCAAAACATAGATTACGAACAGATCCCCTTCAGATGTAGAAGATGCCATGAACATGGCCACCTGATCAGAGAATACCCTCTTAATAAAAAACAGGAAGCAAAAAACCCCAAACCACAGCAAGATGAGGACGGGTTTATAAAACCAAACCCCATAAGCAGAGCAAACAAAAAGCAGAGCAGAACCCTAGCAGGAAATAACCCAGAAACCCAGAATAAAACGGAAGGAAGGGACAAAACCAACAAAGGGGCAGAAAACGAAAAGGATTCAGAAAAATCTCAATAAATTAGAGAACAAGCAACAAACGAGCCCACCGATCGACCAAGTAACAAGAAGGAACAGGGGAGTTGTGCAACCCCAATGAATGGAGAAATCATAGACGACAACACCCCCATGCAAGATGCAGAAGGAGATGCGGAAATGACCCTAAGAAAAGTAGGCACAGAAGATCTTGATCTCAGAGACCTTGTGGAAAGGGAAGGGATAGACCTTCCGAACATAATGGAGCAATGGAAAAGACAAGGAGTAGACAATGTACCAACAGAAAAACTTGACCGCATTCAGTACTTGTTTCTCCTAAGGGAGGAAGCCAAAGCCAGAGGACTAAAGTGCACACACGGGGAGATTGGACACCTAGAAGTCAAAGCCGATGAGGGACAACCATAGCTCTCACCCAAGAAGACACAGAGGGAAAAAGGCAGAAAATCAAATAGTGTATCCCTACAAGAGCTTGGAGCGCTACTGATAAACTTGAGTAAGATCAAGAAACTCTTCCCCAACTCCCCCCCACATGTTTAAATGAAGGTTATAACCTAAAATATAAGAGGCCTAAATAGCCCGAGAAAGCAAAGAATCCTTAGGACTAGATTAAAGTAAGAACAATCGGATCTCTGTTTTATACAAGAAGCAAAATGGAATACAGACATAATGGAGGAAATCAATAAACAACAATGGCGCAAGTACAAGATGGTGGCTATCGGGGGCCACCAAATGGCAGGAGGAATCCTCACATTGTGGAACCCACAAGTACTGAGCCTAATAGCATATGAAGCGACCAGGCAAACCCTTACGGTTTGCATGCAAATCATTGGGAACACATAGGTGATTCTATGCACCAATGTGTATGGGCCCCAGGTGTCAGAGGAAAAGAGAGGAATGATACGAGACTTAGAAGAACTTAAAAACAGATCCAACAACCTCCAATGGATTATGGCAGGGGAATTCAACATCATCACATCACTTGCGGATAAAAAAGGAGGTACAATAAGATTGGATAGGAATGCAGAGCAATTTTCAAAGTTCATAGACACAGCGGAGATGGTAGACCTCAAAACTAATAATGGCCAATTCACCCGGAACAATAAACAGATGAACCAGTATCAAGTAGCAACAATACTCGACAGATTCCTAGTATCAGAGTCAATTATTATGCAGGGGCTAACCTTAGATTGCAACATTCTCCCCTGGGGGGGATCTGATCACTGGCCAGTGCAACTGGAAGCAGGTTTCCAAACCACACCAAAGAACAGACCCTTTAGATTTGAGAAATTATGGATTGAACACCCGACTTTCAAGGAAAGAATCAAACAGTGGTGGCAGGAGGAGCAACCAGAGCAAGGGACAAGTATGTTCAAACTCTATAAGAAACTAAAGTATATTAAATATAGGCTCAAGGAGTGGAACAAGGACACTTTTGGGAACATAAACCAAGAGAAAAACAACATAGAGGAAAAAATGAAAAAACTCAAGGAAACCTGCATTTCGGAGGGCTATACGGAGGAATGGAAAAAGGAAGAGATCCATATGAACCAGGAATGGGAAGCTCGATGCCAGCAGGAAGAAACACTTTGGCGACAAAAGTCTTGTATCATATGGCTAAAGAAAGGGGAAAATAACACCAAGTTTTTTCGTAGAACAACCATGGATAGAAGAACCCATAACAAAATCCTGAAGATTAAGGACCAACACGAAATAGAGTGAGAATCACATAAGGAGATCGAAACTACTCTGGTAAACCACTTCCATGGGAAAATGAGCAATTTTTCTTTTCTGTGTTTCAACATCATAGATCTATGAGGACCTTTTATCACTCTGTATTTTTTGTCACGTTTTCCTATCCTTTCTCCGGAATGTTTTTTAAATCTTTTTCCAGAATTGTATGAGGATAACCATTTATTGCAAAAAAATCACATGGTTTATAAAGATCATCCATTTCTAAGATAGAATTATTAAAAAAAAATATGAATATCATAAATGGACTCGGATCCGAGATTATCAAGGATCCTACGAGAAGAAAAGTTTGTTTAACCTCCTTTTGTAAACTTTTTCGGGTTCAAGAATGAACCTAGGAAAACCTTGTGAGTTCCTTTTTGTAAAATACTTTGTCAAATTATTATGAATTGGAGTCGTCATATTATCGAGTCTATTTCCAATACACAAGATGCATCAAACAAAGAAAAAAACAAGAAAGGAAAACAAAATTCATATTATGAGAATAGAAATATTTATCTCTAGAAACACCAAAGAATGTTGCCGCCTAATTCACACCTCGGGTCACGTGGAAGAAATAGTCAATCCACTGGGTGTGGCCTTGGGGGAAAGTCTCAAGTTGGGTAGTTGTCACCGGACACTCGACTCCTTCGTCTAGGTTAACTCCTAGCGAAGCCAATGGGGGTATTCCCTAATAAAAGAATCTAAGGCTTGATTAAGCTAAACACAATATTATTCTAGGAGTTAAATGAGACAAAAGAAAATACAACTAATATAACAACATATATAATGACACATAAAAGGATTGTGTATGCAAGATATATTAAGTAAATCACATACTTCATTACAAATGATAATGCTTGAAAGTAAATGTGAGTTCTGATAAGCAAATGAGAGAAACTGATAATAAACAATTGAAAGTACAATGTTGATAAGCAAAAATAGATATTGAAGACCAGTGCCAAAAGTAAGAATGGTGTTGCAAGATGAATGTGTTGCAATGCTCTTTGTAAGTTTTATTAGTTAAGGATGACTGATTGAATTATTGGGTTAATTCAATGAGATGGAATGATAGTGCAAGTCCATTCACCAGTGCATGTTGGAGATTGTAAGTGTGAAAGTGAAATATAAACTAATGTTTGTTTCCTTTTTCCACTATCCCTCAAATGGGGACAAGCAAGATTGCAAGAAGTTCCAACGAGGAGAGAAATAATCTCTATGAATATTCCCCTGAATTCACAATTCAATCCATCAGTAGGATCTCATATTGAGCAATAGTAATAGAATGGTTTTCCCTATTAAAACTACTCCACACAATCAAATCCCTCTCTCGATCATTGTCAATATCCAACAAGATGGTGAGGCCGAGAGAATATCAGGGAGATGATGGGGAAGGTTTATTACTTTGCCAAAAAAATGAAATACTAAAATGAAACTAAACTAACTAATCTAAGAAATTGAAACTAAGCTAACTGTTTTGTTGTGCTTGGGTTTATTTTAGGTTTATTTAACTTGCTAAAATGGAAATAAGAACATGAAAAAGAAACAATGAAAAAAGGAGACAATCCCTCGGGGCTAGGGGGATTAGAGGTCTAGTGGGTGATCCCACTATTTTTTTTGAGTTACAATCTTTTTAGAAGAAGGTTTCATGGTATTTTATAAATTAAATACCAACAAAATTACAATAATGAGAGAAAATTGATATTAGAAGAAGGTTAGGTTCCTTGGGTGCTCTCGGAAGCTCCGGATCTTCGAAAATCGAGCAGAGTTTCCCCGTGGTTGTTCATCAAACCTGCAAAAAAAGAAAAATATTTGGAAGACAATATGACTAAAAGTGCTTTTGGGAAACTTGCAAACAATTTTATAATTTGGATAAAAAATATCAAATGAAAATCTATGGAAAGTTAACAAAGTTTGACTAAGAAAGAAAGCAAAAGCAAGTGTTATAACCCCACTAGGTTGCTGATATGTTTTTAGTGTTTTAGTGGTTCAGGAATTTCGTTAAACACTTTTTTTAATGCCTTGCTACCTTTGAAATGACCTCATTTGACTGTTGTTTTGTTTACTATATTTGATGTTATGTCCTCTGCACTTATTTGGCTTGTGAATTTCGAAAAAAAAATTGTTATCGTGACCCAAACCCACTATCAAATCCCATCATTTAGTTGTTGTAGTAATTTTTATTGATCTTTTGGTTTATGCATTATGTCAAATATTTTTTTGACAAAGTAAAGACCCTTAGTAAAGCATCTTTCTATTGTTGTTTTTGTTATGGCTTTGTTGGTTTGTCTCTCAGTGTAGTTTTCAATGGTTAATGCAAGGGTTTTGTTGCCAATAATAGTTTCATATATTGCAAGAAATATTATATCAACAAGACAATAAATGAAAATGAAAGTGTCTTAATCTATCTACAACAATAGAAAAAGAACACCAAATCATATCTGGTTTTATTAATTAATATGACCTTAGACATAAGGTTGTACAGATTTGCATCTTTCTTCTTGATGTGACAACCCTCTATTTGATGACAAGACTGTAAATACAATCTAGAAAAACAATGCATGTTTTGTAGCAAATTCCTTCTTGAAAAGACCACAAACAGTCAATGAAATGGCATGAACTAGTGAGACAAACAGAGGAGAATATTTGTTGTTTGAATTGCACATAAATGGTTGTAAAAACTGCTTGAGAATAATGGTATGAACCTCTCCCAGGATCCCACAAACTTCCAAAAAGAGTATGACCCTCTCTTCTAAAATATATCAGCAACAAACCAACCTTCTTTCCTATACCACGAGTTGCTAGCACATATGCATTTTTTCCTCAAGGCTACAATATGATGCCAGTAGATAAATCGACCACCTGCAAGAAGAAGTTGGTCTCTACAAACCCCATACAACTACTCCAAGTAAGAAGATCTTCCTCAATAATGAAAACAGTAGAAAAATTGTATGGTCCTCCCCACTAATGGCTAGGGTTGATCTCTAACCACCAAAACCTAATTATCTAGGGTGGAATATTTCACCATCGAAACCAGTCCAAACTAGGGTTTACTCCAAACCCCCCAAGGCTCCAAGAGCTCTCCAAATCACATCAAAATAATCATCAACATAATGAGAGAATGAGCTCTCATTGTACTTTTATACCCTTTTTTTCTTTTTTCCCTTCAAATGACTTTTTAATTTAACTTCAGTATTTCCTCTAAAATCACTTTATTAATTTATTAAGCCTTTTTACTCCAAAAAGTGATTTATTTGACTTTAAAGCATTTTTGGGCACTGAAAATCACTTTTTATTCTCTCCATAATTTATAGTTATTCATTCTGATTCCAATGAGCTATTACACCAAGTTACCCCTCTTGGATAAATTATTAAAATGACAAACTTAGTGCAATCCAGTAAATAATGCTCACAATACTCCCAAATTACGGGAACAATCAAAATGCATCGGAATTGAAATATGACTATGCAGGTGTGATCTCGATGATGAAATATGATAAGTGGGCCTCTGAACGCATCATATTACTCTTATAAACCCCAAGATTTCTCTAGTAACATCAAAACACCCCTCTAGTTAGGTTTACATAAACCCATAAGGTCATCTCCAACTACATAGCAAGCAAATCCAAAAATGGGGACATTACATTCCTCCCTTCCCAAATATTGATTTTCCTCAAGCAATGCCATCACAACCCTATGATAAACAAACTAAACCAAAATGAAACTAAGAATGATCCCATGGTTCCAAACCAACCTGAAAAATGTGAAGCATCTACTACATGCAATACTTCCCTGCAAAGTACTAACACAAGAGGCATCTTGAAGACCATCGATCAATAGAGGAAACATATATTGTAAATCCTCAATCCACTCCTCATACAATATCCCACCTAAGAAACCAATCCAATACTTCATATGAATAAGCTCCTGAAAGTAACAACCGACTCTCCCATCTGTACCAGCTTCCAAACGATCAACCAATGAAATCCCTGGGTCCCAAGCTAGCCTAAAAAATAACCCACCATGTTGATTTTGCACCAATCTGAACATAAGTGTCTTTCCCTCGTGCCCAAAATGCAACCTTCACTCTTGGAATCCCAAGTTGTAATGCCTAGAATATTTGACCCCACTACTATAGATCATATCCTACAGATGTGCCTCAATGGAATCAAAGTATGCAAGTCCACTGTAATACCCGATCCTAGGTATCGACAAAGAAAATATATCCTACCATATAGCATGTGCCCCGTCATCTCCTCTTAAAGTGTTCCAAAAATGAAACAAACCAATCATATGAATTCGTGGAACCCACATCAAAAATAGAAATCCATTATGCCTCATATTAACCGACTCCAACTGGGCTACATTGATCAACTATGTGCCAGCTAATCTGTACAACTCCTACCAAAATGTCCTGAGAACTGTGTTGTCTTGATCATGGTCAATGTACTCAGGAACCCTATGGAGTCTAAATGCCTCCCTATAGAACCACTCTGATACGTGTAATGCCTCATACTCTGATGAAGTCCCTGAAATGTAGTCCCTGCCATGCACCTTCGATAAACTTGTGTTGAAATCTGTCAACACACTCTCCCACCTTTGTCCCGAAACGAGTGTAGACTGCCATAATCCTATTGGATAAGTATTCTCTGACTCATTCTGCTAACAAGTCATGCACTCCCTCACATGTCTCCACACATTGTCATTGAGGCCCTTCCATGAGAACCTCTCTCTGATCTATTGGTAATTTTGGAAGTACCTAGGATGCCCTGCCAAGGGTATATCATGTATAACCCTCATGATATCTTTCCTAAGTGTGGAATCAGAGACTAAGTATATGCTAGCTCTGTAGTAGATGATATCGTCCAACACTCTGTACATGTGATCCTGAATATGACCATCCATCAACTCACATGCAAACCAATCCTTGCAATATTCCACCAAAAGGTGGGGCTTCCAATCCGCTGAAATCCTCTTGAGTCAATCCAATGTGTCATGGATATCTTCCTGATATGCCTGTACATCCTTCATACTAATCACATGGCTATAATGTAAAGCATCTTTCATGTCAAGCTCCTTGTCCCTATCTTGATGATATCCTAATCGAAGATCAATCTCTGGAGAGTACTATGTCCCATGCCTGAATATGCTCTCCATCATGCCCCATGTCTCATCTAAGTGTCTCAAATGATCCTCCCATGTCCTGCTATATATGAGAAGATCATCAAAGAAAACCAACATAAACCCATGTAGTTATGGTATGAAGATGGGGTTCATACAAGACTGAAATGTGGCAAGTATGTCAATCAACCCCAACAGTATGATCAAGAACTCGTAGTTCCCATAATGACACCCAAAAGTATTTTGGTGATACCCCAATTGAATATCAATCTTGGAGGAATATGTTGCTTGATGAAATTCGTTTATTAACTTCTCGCCCCTTGACAATCCAAACTCAATGGTATGCTCAAAGTCCCTGTCAAGAAGTCTCTCTAAAGGAATTTTCCCACAATCCCATATTGATGTGCCCACATCCTCAATATATCCATTCCCACAATAAGTTGGTGCATATACCTCACTAATGGATGATCCACAATGTATATGATCAACTCCCCCATCTACAATTATGTATTGATCCGTCAATGGGCTCCCCCAAATAAGTGGCTCATGATCTCCAAGATACAAACTATGTGTATAATCATAAGTCTCTAAGCCATACCCCTCATCAATCCCATGCGAAACTGAATGCTCCTCACGTTTGACCATCACAAGAAGCTCTTCCCTTGAATCTTGAATACTACTATCATCCTCATGTGTTTTCACTTCCATAGATGACTGAGTCTCTATTGTGGATGATGAGGAATGTGCCATACTCAATTCCACACAAAGCTCATCATAATAATCATGTGTGCAATCATCATAAGCATTGGTGGTATCAATCTCATAGGATATATCTAATGGTGTATCAAAGGTTGATGTTTTGTCAACCTCATTTCACACCTCCCCAATATGATTATATGCATGCACTTCCAAGAAGTCATCATGGGGTTCTGTCAAACTTCCTTCATGAGATGAGGCATCCACATCACCAAGAACTTCATATTTGATGGTGAAAAAGTCCTTTAATGACATGGTTGCATGAAAATCCTCACCAAGCACATCATACTTCCTTAAATAATATGAAAACCCTTCATTCTTCTTCCCAATTGATGAGTTAGACTCCAAAAAATCACAATGATCTAGAAATATTGTTAGATTCCTTTGAGTTTCTTGAGAGACTTGCCAAAATTCTGCCATGATTTTTGGATTTATCTTCATCTTGCTAAAACCCATGAGTGCAAACCTTGCTACCAAATTACACTGCTAAAATGTAAAGGTATAAGTTCCAAACAATTACTGGTAACAATTTGAAAACATCCTTCACAGTTTACCCCTTAGGATGGGAGGAAAACACTCTCTGATACCATTGTAATGTCCCACCTATTGTTGATATAAAATAATGCTTACTGGTCCAATATTTTAGTGGTTTTCTTGGTGTTGGAATTTCGTCAAACAATTGGCCAACAACATCATAATCCTATATATAACTCCCCTCTTTGTTGATGTTATTCTATAGGGTGATTTTCTGGTTCAATACCTTAAACACTAGCTAGCATACCCAATATCCCACAGTAATTTCCCTTAATTGGTTGTTGTAGTTATCTGAGTTTATTTATGGTTGGAAGCGTTTGTCAAACACCTTGTTTGCACACTCCAAACTCACTGTAAAAACAACATATTGTTGTTGTTATAGTTTATGGTCTACTGGGTTATGTTTTCAAAGTTGTTTGCAATGGATACAAGGGTTTTTGGTGCCAAACAAAATATACTAAACACATACAAATTATACTACAGTATTATAAGTGACTAGTGTGCCAACAAATTGTTATAGGAACAAGGAAAATATGTACCAAAACTACCCAAATTTATTAACAAACTAAACTGAATCATTACATAGCAAATAACTCACACATTTGGTCTTGAATTGCACCTGTAGTTGATGACATTATTGGTCGATGAATAGGTAAGACTATGGACCTGAAATAAGTGTTGTAGCAGACTACCAACTCCCTTGACTTGCTTTTCAAGAATAAAATGACCCCCGTTACAAAGGATTTTGGCCCCAACAATGATATTTGACTCAACCACCAAGAGAAATTATCCCAACCACTAAGGAAAATCGGCCAACAAGGGATAATTGTTGTTTCCAAAGGAAACCCAATCCCTCCACAAGGAAATCGGCTACCCAAGGAAGAGTGTGACTTTTCCAAAAGAGAATAGCAGCCCCTCTAGATAAATACAACCTCTTATGAGAAGATATCGAATTTCATAAGAAAATCCCCCCTTCTCACAAAAAGATGTGTCCTCCTCAATCCAACGAACTGCTACAATAGATAAATAATCCCGCATAAAAGAGACGTGTCTTCTACAAATCCCAAACTGAAGCCAACCAATAAATCTTTGTAACAATAAATTTCAAATGGAAGGTCTAGATGATTTCCCCATCAATGGATAGGGTGGAATCCTTCAACACTGAAACCTGATTATCTAGGGTGGATCTCTCACCATCAAAACCAATCCAAATTAGGGTTTACTCCAAACCCCCAAAGGCTCCAAGAGCTCTCTAAATCAAAACAAATGATCATCAACATAATGAGAGAATGATCTCTCATTGTACGTTTATACCCTTTTCTTATTTTTTGCCCTTCAAGTGACTTTTTAATTTAACTTTAGTATTTCCTCTAACATCACTTTATTAATTTATTAAACCCTTTTACTCCAAAAAGTGAGTTATTTGACTTTAAATAATTTTTGGCACTGAAAGTTACTTTTTATCTTCTCCATCATTTAGAGCTCTTCATCCCAATTCCAATGAGTTATACTAAGGTACCCCTCTTAGATAAATTATTAAAATGACAACCCTAGTGTGATCCATTAAATAATGTTCATTAATACTCTCAAATTACAGGAACACTCGAATGCATAAGAATCAAAATTTGATAGCGAAGGTGTGATCCCAATGATGAAATATGATAAGCGACCTCTGAAAGCATCATATAAATCCTCTAAACGCCCTGAGATCACGGGTTACAACAAATCACCCCTCTGGTTAGGTTGACATAAACCCATAAGGTCGTCTCCAACTACAGAGCCTTCTTAGTGGATTTTTGTTTGTTGTTCGACATAGAAAAAAATAAGCCACTAAGATTGCCAGATATATAAGTTAAAATCTTCAAAATTGATCTATATTTTAGCAGTTAAAATTTAATTATAAAGCTTGCTAAAAGATAAAACTTCTCATACAAGATCTATTGATGTCGAGGGACTAGAAAGTTCTCAACACCAACATCTCAACCTCTTGGTCGGCTAAACCAAGAAGAGGTGGGAATGGTCACCCTATTTTATAACCTAAAATAAAACACATTAGACCCTAACAACATAGAAGTCTAAGCATGAAATCATTATTTATCATTTTGCAATATTTAATTTTTATTGTGTTTTATAACTTATATCATTTTATATTTGTTTTTGCAAGATTTGATTTTTATTGTGTTTTATAACTTATATCATTTTATATTTATTTTTCCAAATGAAATGTAAAGTAAATAAAGCTAGTACAACAAAAAGTAAATGCAAAATTTGAAGAAATGTTAAACTAATTAAACTAATTAATTACGTATTTACAATAAAACCCTAAAAATGAAATGTAAAGTAAATAAAGCTAGTACAACAAAAAGTAAATGAAAAATTTGAAGAAATGTTAAACTAATTAAACTAATTAGTTACGTATTTACAATAAAACCCTAAAAGTTAAAAGAACTAAAAAAAACTTTATTGTGTGGTTAAACTTTGTGAGTTTATTAACCTTATATTTTTGTATTTTATATGAAATATAAAACATTTTGTATTTTATATGAAATATAAAACAAAAGTTAAAGAAATTAGTATGGAAATTGTTAAAGTGAGAAACTCTAAAATGATATATTTAAGAGGAAACTAACAAGTGAAATGAACTTTTTGTTTTAAATATTATTGTTAACAAAAATATAAAAAGGGTTGTACTTTATTTTCTTGGTAAATTGTAAATAGTTAATCAAAAGTAAAAATAAAAAAACTAAATAAGAATTTAAAATACAAGAATGTTTAAAGAAAGAAACATGTTAGGTTTTTTTTTTTTTTTTTTT
>ML776569.1:1645004-1679860 GCA_009831015.1 Picea engelmannii
AAAAGAAACTAATAAAAAGAAAACAAAAAAAATTATATATATAAAAAAATTAAAAAGAAAACAATTTTTTTTTTATAAAGTATAAGGTATAAGTTAATGTGATTTTTGTATTTTTATATTTTTAAAACAAAGAAAACGAAGAAAGTGAAACGAAAACAATAAAGTAAAGAAATTTTAGAGCCAAAAAATTTGAATCCTTATTTCTTATTTTTTAAAGGAAACCCACATACATTTTTTTGGATTTTTTGAATCTTTCAAGCCTCTGCATAGACTTGGATCAGAGTTCTAGTCTTTAACTATCCAAGATGGTATGTTACATCATACAGTGAACAACCAAGCACAAAAGAAAGACAAAGAAGAAAATCACGTCGGATTTTTAACGGAGCAATGTTGGTGAAACTCAAGGAAGCTATCTGCATAAGAGCAAATTGATCTGTACTGAAAAATCAGACTTAAAATACAACAAACTTAAACAAATAAACATATTATCTCAATGACACAACCCAAACTCAACCTTGTGTTGCCTCCGTCTGTCACTCTGCAAGACCTTCATCAAATCCCTGCTGAAAAGAATGGAGGATGAATGATAAATGAAAGAAGAAAACCTCATTGTCCTCCAAAAAAACCTCTCTCTAACCGTTTTTTTGCTGCCAACACCTTCATCAAATCCTTGCTGAAAAGAATGGAGGATGCATGATAAATGAAAGAAGAAAACCTCGTTGTCCTCCAAACAAAACTCTCTCTAACCGTTTTTTTTCCTCCTTGTGATAGGCTGTTTGCAGACTTTTTCCTGCTCATTTTATAATGTTTTGATGAACTGTTCTTGGTAGTTAGGGTCGTTTTGGATTAACACTAAAACCCATAAAATCTTGAACCACTTGGATTATCCTCCATATGGTAAATGAAATAAAAACGTATTAATAATCTCTTGTCCATGTGTTGAATTTAAGAAATGGATCTGTGCACAATACATGAAGATATTTAGATGCAAGGAGATAGCGATATATATTTCCAAAGGGATGGCCTTTCAATGATACGTTGCATATTCATCAACCGTGTGTTAAATTCCTTCACTTGTTTCCTTTTAATGTTGGAGTGAGATGACCATTCTCCAAACTTAACGAATCTGGAGCCAATGTAACAACTTCTGCGAATTTATATCCCTTTAACCAAGATTTATGTCCAAAAGCATCCATGCCTGCTAGAACAAAAAATCTTGCTCATGGATTAGCACATATTTGATTCAGATCTTGATACTTTATGCTTTTGATGGCTTCCCATAACTTAAAACATCTATCTTGATTGCAACAACTGTGACCAAATAGAAATTCAGGTTGTCACTGTAAATGAAAATTTTGAAACATCTTCTAGTTTTGCAGCATTAGGTGATCCAATATGGCCTGACAAATTGTCTCCCTCATCACAAAGGCGTATAATGCAATATGTTTTTGTTATCTCATAATTTCTAGACACTCTAAAACAAATTCTCAGGAAGTCTATAATGGTGATGTCTCTAAAACCATAAGTCGAATACGACCCCCAAGTCTTGTCCTTACTAACTTATCCAAATCAGCAAACTTATCCAAATCGGCAATGGCACATTTCCATTCATGATGGCTTACTTCTTAGCATTGAAAAGCCTTTGTCAGAGTGTCCCAGACATCTTACGACATTTAAAATTCCATATATATACTATTGTAAAGTCACAACGTACTAGCAAATATTGTAGGTTCCAATACTACCAAATCGTCCATTTTCTTCATAATGACCCCTTGGTAAAAGGCATGCTAATTTAACCTAAGTTATAATTTCAAAAGAAGGAATGTGGTATGGAGATTAATGTCATAGAAAATATGGAGAGTGGGTTATGAGTCAAATCTTGGAAAAATGGGACATGTAAACATACAACTTAAGTTATATGTTGGATAAAATATGACATAGTTTTAGTTGGATTTCAAAACCTATCCACCTTCTCTGTATTCAATGACTATGTAGGTAAAGTGATATATATCATAACAATGGGCGATGCATGAGGGTTCAAAATTTATTTCATCAATACGCTAATCACACGTGTGAAATGAGAAATCGTTTAAAAGATGAGGGATAGAAGAATGAGCCATTTTAGTGAAAGACCAAGAGCCACAATAATTTTGCCAAGTGCATTGTGCCAATTTTGACGAGAGTGGGAGAGATTTTGCACAAACAATTTGATTAAGGGGGGATCCTGACAATACTTAGTCGGCTAGAAGATGATGACTAAAATGGCCATCAACAAGGTCTACTTAAAATCATAGAGATTTTTATATGTAAAGAATAGATATAGAAATGAAGACCACTCCTGGTTTTAGAAAGAAGTGGAAATGGGCTCTGCGGTCAAGTCTCGGGCCAGGGTTAGAGACTGCGGTTATGAATGGGAAGCAGTTATGATCCCAGGGTTAAAGGCTTTTCTTGTTTTTTTCAGTGGTAATTTTCTTTTCTCGGCGGTAGTTTCTTCACAAAGACTGTAGAGAAAACAACAGGCCACATGGATACCCCCGCTTACGTGGATACCGTCCTTCTGGACACCAGAGATATATGGAGGCTGATAGGTGGATACCCAGGGGACCGAATGACTGAGAAGGGGGAAGCAGCCTTGCTACTGCAATAGCACATGGAGGTCGAAAAGTTTGTGTTATTATCGCATGGTAAGTCGCTGCTTTTTCAGTCTTCTCTGAATGATGAAGTATTTTTCAGAGATTTTTCCAAACAATGGCCTTCAAGATTGTGAATACCCGATGTAGGAACCCTACCTTCCCTTAGTCCACAAACGACCTCAAACCTAGATTCTAATTTCCTCGACATCTTCTTCCCAAGCAGGGTGTGGGCCCACTGACAAGAACTGTGGAATGAAAGGTTTCTCAGAAGAGGTAGCGGAATAATGGAGTGCAGATGGGATTCCCTTACTCCCAGGGGAACAAGTGGATTTTCCAAAAAAATCCACCACCAAAGGCTTCATTTCAGCCTTCCTAGAAGCAGACGAGCACCAGGGTTTCGGTTGGAAAAAGGAGTTAAGAGAGCACACACAAGAGTCTCCCTTTTCTCGCGGTTATGGCGACAGTTCTAACTGCAACGACCTAAGGAGGAAGATAGGGGAAGGACACAGACTAAAAAGGAAAAATTTAAAGTCTAAAGGGAACCTCAAAAACCTAGTTCTTGGGGAAGAAGTGGATTTAAGTCAAGTCATCCATATGGAAAATCAAACCCTGGTAGGTAGAGAAAGAGGAAAAACTTTCTCCCTTAAAACTATGGTCGACTAGATACATCGTGCTTGGAAGGATCAACTTGGCTTTGTCCCAGAAATTGTCAAACTCAACAGGAATTGGTTTTCTTTCACCTTCTTGCAACCAGAACATACTAAGTGGGTGCTTGGAAAACCCTGGAGTGTAAATAATTCTCCTTTACTCCTAAAGCCTTGGAGCCCTCTTTTTGATGCCAGTAAAGAGAGGATGGACATTATACCAGTCTGGGTGCAGCTACCAATGCTCCCACCACATTTTTGGTCTTTAGAACACTTCAAATTGATTGGGAGTTTCTTGGGGGACTTTCTAGACGCAGACATGACTTTTGAAGAAACAAATCAAAGAAAAGTGGAAAGGGTTTTAGTCAGTCTAAATATTAGGGAAGGTTTAGGTGAAGAAGTTGACCTGAGTTGGGGAAGCCTTACCCACATCATGAAACTGGATTATGAAAATGTCCCTTTCAAATGTAGGAGGTGCCATCAGTATGGACATCTGATTAAAAACTACATTCTTCCCGTAAGGACCAGAGGAAAGGGTTATAAAAGTGACAAAGGTAATACTTGGTATCAAGAGGAAAGAATTCCCACAGAGTTTTCCGATGAGGGAAAACAATTCCCGAAAGGACAAAGACATGAAAATTAAGCAGAACATGATGCTTTGGTGCTGTAAAGACAAGCTTCCTCAAATGATTCAGGAATCAAAACAACAACAGAAGATGAAAACATGTGCATCTCCAAGACACGCTCGGATTTTGTACCAAACTCGGTCCTGGGTACTTCTTTATCCTCCTCTCCTCCCATTGTTGTTTTGATAAACAACTTAAATTTAGAAGGCAATGAGTGGTTGGAGGCTCTTAAAATCATGCCTCTTTCAAGATTTTCCTCTCTACTAGCCTCTCGACCTTCGGTTCCTTTGGATATTGATCCCCCGATGAGTGAACCTCCAAGCCCAAAACATATTTGTAGTATTGAAGAGGATACTACCTCATCATCCTCAATGACCTTTTCGAGCCACTATTATCTTAGATCCCATAAAAGCGTTGCCTTGGGAGGTCTAGCCAAAGAAGTGGTTAAGACTTTGGATAAAAGTGGGTGCGGAAGGAAATCACTGATTTTGAAGGCACAAATAAAAGCCAAGAATGATCTCTTGGCTGGGAAACAACTCTCAATCGAACAGGCACTTAGAGAAAGGCAGACCCATGGAAAGGGTTTGTGATGAAATGTTTCTCCTTTAATTGCAGGGGTTTGGTTGGTCCCCTCAAAATGCTAACACTAAAAAGGGTGATTAGTTCTAAGAACCCTGAGATTCTGTTGTTACAAGAGACGTTGGGGGCGGGGGAGGAGATAAAATCAAGATTTAATTCCCTACTTCTGGGGTGGGATTTTGAAACCCTGGATGCTATGGGAAGATCTGGGGGCTTGGAAATAGGTTGGAACACTCAATCTATCAAATTCTCGAACTCCTGGGGCATAGAGTTAGGGCTAGGTATTACGATCTCTTTACCAGAGTTGGACAAAAATATTCACATCATCAATGTATATGGTCTATGTCAGAACAAAGGCCCATTTTGGGACACTCTTTTCAATAAGTCCTTCTTGAAAGGCCAACATGTTATTTTAGGAGGATGTCTAAAGTTTTCCTTGGGACTATCTGAAGTTTGGGGTGCACATGCAAGAGCATACCCATTGGCGGGTTACTTCACACGAAAAATTGTGGAATTCAAACTATTGGATATCCAACCTACCAAACTCAAACCAACTTGGAGAAATAACAAGGTGGGGGAGGATAGCATAGCAAAAAGGTTGGACCATTTTCTCATAACTGACTCCTTACTGGAAAAATAATTACAATTGAAACAATGGATTGGATCTAGGGGCATTTCTGATCATTATCTGATCTTCTTGGAAATAAGACAGGGCACAAAAAAGATAGCAACCCCCTTAAAATTCTACAAGACCTAGATAACATATGACTATATTTTATCAACCTAGTGAGAGAAAATTGGATACCCTTTCACCAGGAAAGCAATCAGTCGACAACCACTCACTTTGTCAAAAATTTAAAAAGGATAAAAGAAAAAACAAAGATATAGGATTTTCAGAAAAGACAAAATAATGACTTGGAGCTTAAAGAAATAGAATCCCATATACAAAGGATTTCTGAGGAAGAAGGGGGTGGTTATGCAATGCTAGAAGCCGAGATCTCACTAATCAATTTGGAATAAAGGAGAAATAAGCTACTCAAGGAAAAGGAAGAAATGTGGAGGCTAAAAAGTAGAGCTATATGGATGGCAAGTGGAGATGAGAACAAAAAATTCTTTCAAGCCTTTGCAAAAGGTAGGAAGTGTGCAAATACCATCTGGCACTTGAAGGACTGGGATGGAAATCAGGAAAATATCTTTGAAGGAATGTCAAGACTAGGGAAAAAACACTTTCAATACCTCTTCAGAGTAGAGAACCAAGCTGCAATAGAAGAAGTGGTTCATTTGGCTCAGTATTTCCCTAGATTTGTCGAAGAAGAGGATAACCAAATGTTGATGGAAAAAATTACAGATGAAGAATTGAAAGAAGTAATTCGAAGCTTCCAAAAAGACAAAAGCCCAGGCCCTAATGGCTAGACTATTGAGTTCTTTCTGGTTTTTTATGACCTATTGGGACATGATTTAATCAAGATGGTAGAAGACATCATAATCACATGGCGAATGCCACTAAGATTAAATTCTACTTTCATAGCTTTAATCCCAAAAACTAACAACCCAATTACTTTGGATGATTTCAGACCAATTTCCCTCTGTAATTGCATCTACAAAATTGTCTCGAAAATTATAGCAAGAAGAGTGAAAATAATTCTCTCTAACAAAATTTCGAGTGAGAAGTTCAGTTTTTTGGAAGGTAGACAAATCCATGAAGTTGTAGGGGTAGCACAAGAAGGACTACACAACATTAAATACATAAAACTAAAGGGTGTAAAGCTAAAAATTGATCTTTCCAAAGCCTATGACAGAGTAAGTTGGCTCTACATTCGTCTACTACTAACACATTTAGGCTTTGCAGTTCCCTTCATCAAGTGGATCATGTGTTGTATTACAACTGTCTCCTTTGTAGTGCTAATCAATGGTTCTGCCTCCCCCTTTTTTCCTTTCAGAAAGAGGCTTAAGACAGGGGTGTCCTTTCTCCCCAATACCTTTTCTTCCAGTCACTGAAGGACTCGACAGAGAAATCTTGGAAGCAAAAAGAACATGAACTTTATCCGGTATCAAAGTCTCATAAACCCTTCAAATTACACACATGCTTTTTGTGGATCATGTACTAATATTTAGTACGGGTTCCAGACAAGACGCAAAAACTTTGAAGAAAATCCTAAGTCTTTTCTCAAAAGCTACAGGTATGGTTATAAATGAAGTAAAGTCATCACTCACAATAAATTTTATAACAGAAGAAGAGTTGGGAGCCTTCAAAAAACATTTTCCTTTTGAGGAAAAGAAACTAGAAGACAGATTGAAATACCTGGGTTTTTTCTTAAAACCAAATGACTACAGGAAAGAGGACTAGAAGTGGCTCTTGAATAAAATGGAAAAAATATTAATTAATTGGAGTCATATATGGATCTCTCAAGATGGCAGACTAGTACTAGTCAAATTGGTTTTGGAAGCCATCCCAGTCTACTGGATGTCACTCTCCTGGATCCCTTAAGGAATTTTGGAAGCATTTAGAAAAATCACTTTCAGATTTCTTTGGAGTGGTAAGAAAGAAGCACATGTGACACCATGGGTTCGTTGGAAGAGGATTGTAGCTCCAAAGGCTCTAGGAGGACGACGCTTGATTTTTTTTTTTTCTTTTTTCAAAATATTTAGCGGAAAAAGGAGGATGGCGTCTAATAAACTCATCTAGCCTTTGGACCAAGGTGGTGTTACAAAAATATATTGAACTGGATTCTTTGGAGACATGTATCAGGAGTACTAAAAAATCCCTGAAAGGAGTTTCGGTTATTTGGAAGGAAATCGTCAATTCATTCTCAGTCATAGGGGAAGGCCTAGATTGAAAGATAAGTAATGGACAACGGGTCAGATTGGGATTTGATCCTTGGGATTGCTGTGAAGGACAACACCTACTTCTAGACCATCTTATCTTCATATTGAGAACCTGGGGATATGACACTTTAAACAAACTTGCAGACCCACCCCAAACAACCATTTGGTACGAAGGATGGAAATCGTTAAATGAGTTAGGCTTGGAATAAGAGGATGCTGCAAAGATGGAAAGGTATATAAAAAGCCTAAAAACATCACAGATCAGACTAAGGGATTATGAGTATGAACTAATTTGGGACCATGCTACTTTAGGAACATATACTCTCAAGGATGTCTATATCAAATTAAATCGAGATTTGGTGCAAAGAGAACCAACCTAGTGGTGGAAAAAACTTTGGAAGTTGGATTGCCCGAAAAAATCAAGATTGTTCATGTGGAATGTATTAACAAATAAGGTGTCGACTTGGGATATACTTCAAAAAAGAAATAATTCTGGCCTTAGTGGGTGCTCCCTTTGTAAATCAGAAGGATAATCAACTCTCCATATTTTTCTGGAATGTCAATACTTCAAATATGTCTGGATTGAAGTGTCAAGACACTTGAAACTTCACTACAATTGGATTGTCCTTTCTTTGGATCAGGCCTGGCAGGACTGGTGTTCGAACAGAGAAAATAAGGTTTTCAGAGCTCTACCCCTGTTGGTAATGTAGGGAGTATGGCTAGCACGAAACACCCTCATTTTTAATGATGTTTCAGTGGCTCCATAAATCACAACAATTAAAAGTATTTCCCTGTTCTCTTCATACTCTCCTACTGTAGAGAAAGTCAAGACTAGAATTTTACAGGAGGAAGAAATCGATAAAACAAAACCTTTGGTTTTTTTTATGGAGATTTCCAAAATAATAGATGTGGAAGACATCAATTTCATAGAGACCGCTTTTGATTCTCTTACCTGCCGACATGTTTACAGGGAAAGAAACAAAGAAGTGGACCAAAGGTCAAAAGAATGCACAAACCTAGTTTTGGGCTAGTGGAAAGTATCTGAGTTCCTAAATCATCACATTCAGGAACATATACAACAACCTTTTTTGTGAACACACTAGACAGACATATATTGTAAGAAGTTATATTGTGAAACTTTTCTTGTAAAATCCAAATGAATTTGATATCACATTGGCCATTACAGGAAGGAATTATTTGTGCTATGAAACAAATCTACAAGCAAAACAACTGATCAGGAATACACTCTGAAAGTGTATCTACAGATTGTAATTTTGTTCTCAACAGATGATATAAAATTACGTTTTTTTATATATGTATAGAAAAGCATAGATATATGTATGCATGCTTGAATGAATAAATATATAATTAAGATTTATAAATGAAACTTGGATTTTTTTGCATGCAAGTAAAAGTAACCAGAAAATATTTTAGTTTTTGAGAAGGAGAGACAGAAGCTTGGTAATGCGGAAACCTTGGGCTATGGAGTCTTCTGGTCAAAAGTTGAGGGACTTTGGTCTCAATAGGCTTGAATCTTGTGGAATATTGAACTCAAACCAACCACTTCTACAAGTATGAGGACTTGTAAAACTTAATAAACTTGCAAACAATCCGTCAAATATTGGTGCTCCCTACACATGAAATTTAGATAGCGCGTTAATTAACCAAAATTTGCATGCAAATATTTAATCGCATATGTAAAAAAACAAAAAGATATAAGAAACAAACTAGCTTAGAAGATATTTTCCTACTGGGTGACAACATCCCTTTAAAGGCCAACTTACAAAATTATAATGCAAATAACTAAGCTACGATTACCTCATAAATTTAAACATGAACATCAAGCATCCACACAAGTAATGTCATTCACCATATTGACCTCCAAAGCCTTTTTATTATAATAGAAATATATTACAACAATATTACAATAACAAGAAAGCCCCTAAATCTCATTAAATAACAAGGGAGGAAAGTGCTTGCTTAAATAGGAAGTGGGGCATATTTCCCAAGGAGGGAGGGCACTAATCCAAAAGCAAATCAACCAAGTGGAGAGTTTGATTGATGCCACAACACTTGGTAACTCAAGAGAGTGCCACCACTAAGAGAGATGAGGAGTGAGAGGGTGCCACCTCTCAAGAGGTAGGCACATCTCTCCATGAGTGTGCCACCTCTTGAGAGGGAGGGTGCACCTCACATAGAGATCTCCATTAACTCAAGTCAACAATTTTCTTAACTCAATTCCTACCTCACTTAACTCGCCTCAAGTTCCACTATCACTTAGTGAACCAAGAGAGAGGGTGAGTTTACTCATGACAAGCCAAAAACATGTTTCTGACATGTTTCCTTAATAATAGGACACTGATTTATTTGTCTTTTATTCACTTTTTTCGAGTAAAATTGATTTTTGATGAGAAAAAGTCAATTATTTCTCTCAGAAAGGGGGTACATGGGTAAAAGGGGATGGGTTAGAAAATGATACCCCCAAGGCATATAACACCTCATAGTACCACTTATTTAATATTACATCAATTTACAAGGTAAAAATCTTGTTTTACGGGAAATTTTACGACTTATTAAAATAATTAAAAATCCTAGAGAGACCTAATAGAGACATCATGCTATCTCATTTTATTACAATTTTCCCATGGAGGTATGAAACATGCATAAAATAATAAGAAGAATAAGAAATTGAAGGGGCCATGATGCCCGATTGGACTTTTGAACTCTGAATTTGAACAATTTCCTTGTTCAATATTTGTGGATCATGATCAATTCTGCCTGGTGCAACTAAGGATGTAACAAACTACTAGTAGATGACTTAGTTTTGGGAACTAAATCGACCATATAACGTTATGCCTCATTCTAGCACTAGTTATGTTGATGGGAAAAAATAAGTAACTGTCAACTGAGGGTTTAACATAGAAAATAGGCCCAATTAGATTATTCCCTATTTGGTGTATAAAAACCCTCTGGATTTATGGCCCAAGAAACTTTCAATAACCTTTAAGTTTATTGTATTTATTTTTTATCATTTTCAATGATATTTATAAAAAGACAAAAAAAACTCAATTATTTAATAGTGATTGAAATAAATGCAAAACCATGAAAGATAATTCACATGACATAAACGCCTATCACTTTATATTTAATAAATCTAAAAATTGTTCTTCTAGAATAATCTCAATTAAACAAAATTAAATTTCTTACACAACAACCATTCTATTCAAATGAGTTGAAAAATAATTCACAATCCACCATCAAATGAGTTAGAAAATAATCCACAATCCACCATAGAATTGAATGACTTTCTTGTCGTGCCTAAAAACGCATCATGTCTCTCATTCGCCTCATTTTTGTGATCACACTCAATAGATTCATTCCATAATCCATTGTTAATACATGATACAGTACATTGTAAGAATTCAACTAATTCCCTCTATGAAGTCAAGCACCATACATAGACCATCGAGATTTTTGAGAGGACAAAGAGCATGCCCAACATCGAACAGAGGCAAACTTTTTGTACAGATTCCATAGAGAAGAGGAGAGGAATTGTAGAGAAGAGGAACTAGGGATTGAGGAGAAGAAAATTTGTTGCTTTGTTATATTGTATTTGCAAAGGCCTCCCTGAAATGAACAATATAAAGAGCTTAGCTTGAGTGGGTTTAATGGTTAAAAATATGTGTTTCCTCCTAAGAGGTCACAAGTTCAAATCCAAAGGGAATAAGGTATGTATATCTCTATAAACTTTACCAATTAAATCGTTGGAAACTGATTAGTCTGGAATCACATCTAGAGTACTCATCTCTCTACAATAAAGAATATTCATCATAGATAAAATGTAAGAATATTCATCATAGATAAAACGTCCTTGATGATACATCTGAAGATAATAATTCCATGAATAGAATAATGAAAAAAAGTGGGTGCCAAAGTAGAAAAGATGAGGCCAAGGCTGTTTAAAAAAAAGAAAAATTAACTTACCTTACAAATACTATAACATTTAATTTACTCTTAAGACTATGTCGCAGCCTTAGGTTTGGTAAGGAGCCGTTGGTTTTAGGTTTGGTAGGAGCCATGTGTCCAAATCACTCTCTGGATGTTAAAGGAATGGAAGTCGAAGACTGAAGGTTACCTAAAACTTGCCATGCAATAGCCACACCATTGAGCTAAAGTACTTTCGCCGTCTGAATAGTCTTTATATTAGATGAAATCCTATTCTTTACGAGTTAGCATTTGTTGTTTGGAGTCAATCAATAAATAACATTTAATTAATTATCTCATGATTATCGTGTGATATATAAATTCATTTTATTTCACATCGAAACATAGTGATGGTTATCTTTTTCATTACAATAGCCATTTTCAGTGAAGGGAACTGATGTGTTCCAATGAAGTTAATAGATTGTTTGTAACCCATTACTTCTCCATTGCCAATATCCATTTCTACAAAACCATCATGGGTTGTACTAGTGTTATTGTAACGACCCTAGTTGGATAAATGTTTAAGAATTATAAAGTAAAACTAATTAGGGGATTAATTGTGTTAACAAGGTATTAATTAAACAAAGATGATTTAATGATATCAATTAAGTAAGTTATCTATTAATTAAAGGTTATAATTGTGATTAATTAATTAATAATTTAACTGCAGATTACCTTTGATGACATGAGTAATGAATTTAAGAGATCAATGATATATGTTATAAAATGGTTGCGTATGCAACAAGGGATAACATGTTAGTCCCGAGAAGATAAAACATTAAAGGAAGGATCAGGGATGGGGACAAGGGCAGGTAAGGGTGTAAAGGCAGGAGTCAGTGTAGGAGGGACGGGGGGAGAGGAGACAGAGTATGGATTCGGGGGGAGGACTGTGAGATTTGCAGGGAGCAGTAGAGTTCTGGCTGTGGCACTTTTGATCAGTTGAGGCACCGGGTTGCTGGAGGTTTTGGGCACGGGGGCCAGGATATCCATAGATATCCTGGAGCTAGGTAGTTTTCCTAGTTGGCAGGGAGGACAGTAGGTTTGGGCAGTTATTCTTTGTTTGTGGCTGGGTTGGTTTGTGTATCAGGTAGCAGGAAGGCAACAACAAGGCAACAAGGCAAAAAAAATTAGCATMAGAACCAGGTAATTTGTTAAACTATGTGTTTATTTCATTCTGCCATGAAATCATTATTCATTGATAAATTTAAGTTACTGAAGTTGCTATTATAAAGATTGTTGTTATGTTATGAAGTTATTATCTCAGTTCATGAAGTAAAATGCTTATGGAAGTAAATGATGTTTAGAAATATTTGGTTGTTACAGTTATCAAGAGACTTCTAATTTTGATTCTTTTTGAGGAAAGTGAGTCATTTCAGCTAAACCAAATCGATGCAAAACATGATGCAACGACCTAACAAATGATGCCAATGTCACACTAAATGCCTCAGTACTTAAAGGTTTCATCACTAGGTTTATTGAAAAATATATGGTTCTTTTGTGACCTTAAATCATACATATTTTGATGCTTTGAATGATAAAAAAATTAAGAAATGTCGCACCACTATTTTTAGTAAACCATTGTTCTCTTGCAATGTGTTGATAAACCTCTTAATATGTTCTCAATATCTCTCTTTGAGGTGTTGTTGATGCACTAAGTTACTCACTATATAATTTCTTAGTAAATTGTGTCACCGATCTCTCGGAGCCACCCTTGTGCTTCCGTATATCATAGGAAAAATAGGCACAAGAATCATTAGTTAGTTTCCAGGTTATGTGCTTAATTCATTTACAGTCAACCCGAAGTTGTTGGCCCTAGCTATGTGTTTTTTCTCCTCTTTTAGATTTGTCAGGATCTTTGCTAATTGCTAGTTCTTTTTGGTCTAAATCGACCGACGTGAATCATAATTTTTCACTGAGAAGCTGCAGTTGGATATCTATTTTTCCAAATTCACAAGCACTACCTACAAGGTGCAAACATATCACCAAGGGGATCTTTTCTAATTTTAACAAGGAAATGCAACTTCTTTTGGAACTTGGTATTTAGGACTTCATTATAATCAAGGACTAATTATTCTTCAAAATCAATAAAAAATTTCTTATCATTATCTGTCACCAAACCAATATTTTGGAGGTACTTATTGCCAATCATGAAGAACTTTGTACTTGGATTGTGTTCACTGGGGTATGTGATGGAATTTGGCATGAATTTTGTCCAATTTCTTATGTTGTTCCTTTTGTTGGTGGGATGTAGATGATGAAGGAAGAGAAACCATAACTTCTTAAAGTAGTGAGATTGTAAACCATAACAAACCTTAAATGGAGAATGCCTAGTGGATACATGAGTTGCATTAAAATCATGGCCAATTGCAGAATGTTCTATTCCTCCATCAAGCCCTTCAATGCTAAGTTTGTTGTGGATAATTGGACATATTCATCCAGAGTTGTGAAATGGTTACAATTATGATTTTCTCCTTTTTTACTTTTAACTCCATATTCAGTTGCTTAATTATTTAATATAAATCCTCATGGTGTTTGTTCGTGTACCATTAATAAACATTTAATGTTGTTTGTTCATGTACAACCAATGAACATTTAATGTTGTAGATATGATGATGAGTTTTGGATTATGTGGATGCCTTATTGGTTGGAGGAGTTGAGAATAAGCCTTGTGTGGTAGAATCCCAACTATGTTTCCATTAAATTTGACAATGCTTAGAATTTGTATAAGTCTATGTGTGGCAAGTAATAATTGTACTTTTGGACATGTAGATTTTGTGTAGAGACAAATTTGTAAGACATGATGTAGTTGACTGCTTCCAAATGGAACTTGTCATTGGAAATGTGACTCAGGGATAAATCAAGGAATAGTGATGGGGGCCTTTTGGGCTCTAGTTGCATATGAACATATGGTTTGATTGAATATATTCTTAAGAAATGCATGCAAAGGTGGATTTTTGTAAACATAGTGTATGGATGAAATTGTATGGTGGCTATTATGGGTATTGATACCATGAGGCATATGATGCACAAAATGTAGTGGTTTTCCTCAAGGAATGATAACAAAGGCCAAGAAAAGACAATTTATTTAGGAGATGACATGGTATATATTATAATTTCTTTAGGAGATCACAAGGTAGATATGGTTATAGGCCAAGGGACAATTTCAATGATGATTCATAATGGAGATGCCACAAATCTTTGTGATGTGTTATATACAACATACTTAAAGAAGAACCTTTATTCAGCGAGTCAATGAAAATTTCCACCATGGTTATTGACCAGTTATGAGACACTGCCAAGGACCTCATCAAGCATATAGGTTGACCATCTCTAAAGGATGTACCTTTATTAAGATCTAGAATGGGAAGAATTGGTCGCTAACATTGGTTATTTACCTGGGTTATTTTGTTGTAAGAATTTATAGTTGGATGCAAGATTCGGGGATGTGACAATGTTGGTATTGATTGTCCTCTTGTTAGCATTGTGAGTTCATGTAATGGAACGAGGTTTTGTTGATAATATAATCCAATGGATATTCCATCTGTGTGCATGCTTCTAATTGTGTTGTTGTGTACTTTGAGATCACAGGGTTATAGGTTGTTGTGTTTACTGTAGGGGTTATCGGTTACCTGCACCACACCATCATTCACAATAACCTCAATGTTTGATCAAGACTCTACAATGGAATGACCATGTAAAGGCAATAAAATACATAAATCATGATCCACATGCTTCTAATTAGTACTATGTTAGAACATAAACAATGGATATTTCATACTAGAGTACAATCAAAGATGAGAGGTATAGTTGCTTTGAGAGTAAAATTGAGACTCTTTCCTTTGCTATCAAGCATATTTGTTGTGGATATGATCATTGATGTTTGGGATTATGAAATTAATGGAAAAAGGTTGGATTTCATTAGATGTGATTGTTTAGGAGGAGTCTTGGCATGATTGAGTTACTTTATGCACATAAACTAATTAAATGCTCACGTGCTCAAAGAAATATGAAATGAATTAAATGGGAAACTTGGCACTTGATAGGGTGACTATACTTATCCTCGTTGAAAGAAGAGGAAATGAGTGTCTAAAAACAATCGATATTTTTATGAGAACCTAGAACTCATGGTATGAATGATCCAACCCAAGTTGACATACTTAAACAAAAAGATCCATATGGTAGATAGATATTTGATGATATTTATTAGATATAAAAGTTGGTATTCACTGTTATTGTTGATGAATCATGATAATGTTTTTTGAGATGATTATTATATTCATGATGTTTACATGTGGTTTCATTTTGATGAAATATAACTTTGATAAAGATATGTTGATGTTATAATATTGTGACATTATGTGGTACTTACATGCAGTTTTTACGATGCGATGTTTAAAAATGACATGCAAGAACATGTGGTATCTTACTATTCAAGATGTTGTGATCACAATGATATTGTATTATCATGATTCCATGTGAGAGTTAGCATGTGGATTCTTTATTTGAAAGGTTTATATAATGACTAATGAAATGATTGCATATTGTGAGGTGGTGATTGTCAGGTTATCCACCGGTGGGCCAAAAGGGTTGTGATGGGGGGCAATAGGGACGGTTTATTTGATGATCTCATGGGAGCCCATAACCACGAAGGAGAATGTTACAAGTAGAATCTTATGGGATGGGGACAACTCAATGTACTAATTCTAGTAATTCTTATGCCTTGTATTGAGTTGTGATGTCGAAGTCCCGAAGAATGGTTGGAGTGTTGCTTGTCGATGGTGGTGGGATTGGACTTCGATGCACGGGGCTATACCTAGTTGTTGTGGAAGGAGTTTAGGATAACCTTTCGAGATGTCTGGTATACATGAGTACCAGTCCAGATGCATGTTTGGGTAGATGAGGTCTTTATCCTTGGGGCTTTAGATAGACCAGTAGGCTTTAAGCATGGATCTGAAAGTCGGGAAGGATGGAGAGAGAGTACTCACACTTCCCTGGTGATGCGTTTTGTAGTCACTTGGTTGGATTTATACTAGTCCAACAGAGAGCATTGTGGAAGGCACAAGAGCTAACAAAGGGTGTTTTTGAGGATATGGTGAGCTAATTAAATATTATTATTATTATTATTTAATAATAATAATATCATGAATATAATAATTCTCCTAAAAACGGTCATAATAAATACTTATAGGATTAAATAATAATAAAGAAGTATAAAATAATTAACCTAAAAGGGGGTCATAATAAGTATTTATTATGGATATTCATGTAATTAAAGAGCGGTAAAATAATTAACGATGATTAATGGAGAAACCCTAAAGTATAATAAATAATTAAATATTGGACCCCAGGGATTAGGTTTTTTAACAAGGATGGAATCTATATAAAGAGGGAAAGGGATGAGAAAATGACATCTTTTATTGGCTGAGAACAAGGCAAGAATTTTTGGATGGGTAGTTGATTGAGGGCTCGGGGGTGACCTGCTACTGGAGATTAGAGTAGAAAGGTCTATGGTTGGGTGGAGGGTTGTCCCCCACTTTGTCACGTTGCAGTTTTCTAGGTCAAGGATCAAGGTATGGCTACGTTTATAAACTCATTGGATTGTTGGTAAATTAGTTTCTTCAACACAGGTAAGTTCTTCACCTCTCTCATGAGTTGATTAATTTCATTAAGGTTTCCTAAATTACAAATGAAATTTGAATGATTATAAAATATTGGATAATTTATGGATTTATCTTTATTATAATTTTGGGACATTATATTTCTCCAGTGATAAAATTCTTGGCCAATGATTGGCTTCTCAATATTAATTAGAATTTCAAAAAGAATATTTACAAAATTGTCCTATAAAAATACCTCCCCCCAAAAATCCTTCTTATTTCTTATGTTTCTCTATAAATATAATTTTAAAATTGGTTACAATAATAAACTTATGACTTAACCTGATCTGGGTGGATATTGGTGGTCCACATGTTCCAAATTCCAACTGGCTCATCTTGACAGTTTCCAGTTCAACGTGTTTCTCTGTAATGGGGAAATTTATTTGTAATTGTGGGTTCTACACTTGCAGGGCTATCCTGAAGACCTACACAATATCCAGGTGGATAATGGTGGCTGACCACCTATTCCAACTGGTTTATTTTGGAATTCTTCATGTTAGTACATCTTTTTGTACTTCCAGGGCCATTTTGGGGCCCTAAACAATGTTTTCTTGTCTTTCCACAGTCAAACTACAGACAAAGTCCAAGTTTGATGGCATAATGCGTATTTATCTAAAATACCTTTCCAACGGGCTAGCACACGCCTAAAACGTATATCGTATGCAAATGTTACGACCCTGGGAAGTTGATGTACTAACTTACCCCAACAGGGCCCACATGAATTTTGGCGCTTCATCTCCTAGGGTTAGGTTTTTGGATGTCTAGGGTTTTGGAATTCATGTTTATAAAAAAAAGGCCTTCAGAGCCTCATTGTACTCATCTGCTAGCGAATGAGTGTAGCCATCACATCTCTTCCCAAAGATAAAGATTCCACCATTCTAGTGAGTCTTGCACTCTATATTTTTACAGTCTTTGTACATTTCTTTCAGTAATAGAAATCATCTATTGTTGTATATATCTGTTTCTGGAAATATTTATGTGTATTTCATTGTAATATCTATGCTTTCATTTCATTCTGAAAATAATCAAGATCAGTGGTATCAGAGCAAGCTACTCTTGATTGTTTTTCAGTGCATGTCCCCGAAAACGTTCGAGTATTGCAAGTTGGGTATCGAGCTTGTCTCTCTTGAGGAAAATCTCTCTCGCATGCCCGAGAAACCCTCCATGGTGGAAGAAAACAAAAACGATGGAGAAAAAGATTCTATTAACATGTTTCTTGAGCAATCTCTCATGCGACAGAGGGACGAAATGATGGAGAATTTTTCCCACATCCTTTAACTCCTTCCGATAGCAACAGACACATCTTCATCGAGCGACCACTTTGTAAGAACTTATCCCTTCAAGCTACAAGTTAATTTTGATATTCTCATATTTGAAGGTCAGATAGATGCGAATGCCTTAGAAAAATGGTTAAATATGCTAGAAGGTTATTTCTATGTTCAAAAATTTTTCGACAGAGAAAAGATTACCTTCGCACTCCTCAAGGCTCTCCCCCATGTCAAACATTGGTGGAAAAATTACTGGGAGAAAATTTCCATAGAGGAATCTAGAATATATGGGGTCGATCCCATTTTTTATTTTTTTGTGGATGCGGTCAAGGAACAATATTACCTTGTTGATAACTATGAATACCAGTACATGAGATGGAACACACTACGACAAGAGAAGAGCCAAACAATTTTGGAGTTCAAAAATACTTTCCATACCTTGCGCACCAAGTTGGATATCAAATACTCCAAGAGACATATGGTTCTAAAATACCGTGGGGATCTACATAGGTACATCCAAACCGAAATGGATTTCCTAAACATCTCATCATTGGGAGTTTCCTATCGATATGTTGTCAAAATCGAGCAAACATTTAAACACCAGAACAAATGGGAGTTTACAAATCCGCAACAACCAAAGCATGATAAATATGACTCGAACCAACAGCCTCCCGACAACCAGTCCAAGACACAGGAAAATAAGGGTAAAGGAAAGATGAAGAATGACATTGGGAAGTGGTGTGACTTCCACAAAATCCCCTGCCACAACACCGATGAATGTTGTTGTTGGTGGGCGAGGTCAAAGACAAGGAGTTGAACCCTGATTCAGAATCCGATCCAGAAAATAATGAAAATAGACAGATCATCGTCGCATACCACACTGCTACTGTCACGACCTCAACAATTCAACCAGAATAACCAATATATCTTGAAGAGGGGGAGTGCCTCTTCCATTCACATATGTGGGTGAATGGGACCCCGTTGCATTTCATTGTTGATAGCGACATCCATAAGGAATTCATCGTAGATAAAGTTGTTAAACAACTAGGGTTGTTGACAATGTTGTCACAAGAGTTGGTTCTAGGCTATAATAGAGCCAAGCCTTAGCACATTTTAAATGAAATAAATTTTGTCACTCAGACTTGACTTGGGTTGCATGCAAATAAATTATGAGATAACCTCGAACCACTTTTGATTGGAGACTTCCCCTTCCAACCCGAGAGGGATCTCTCGAAAATATGTCACAACAGGGTATTCAATAGGCTTAACAGTGGGCAGATCTGTGGGTAACAGAAAGTTTTGGGTTTTTAGGGTTGATGGGTTGGACCAAAAAGTAGTCCATTGGGAATGGATTCAAATGGTCAAGCAAGTAATAAGAGTGTTTCGGCAATGGAAATCCATGGAAAAGAGGCGAGATAGAAGCTGATTACAGAGGGAAGGATTTATAAAAAGTATGGCAGCAGAATAAAGAGAAAACATATCAAAATGCAAGGAGCACTTAGCAATGAGTGAATTCCAAGCATAAATCAGTGGAAAGAGATAGTTGGGATAAAGCATCTAGCAAGGATGAATTTTGAACCTTCATATCTCTGGAAGAAACAACCTATAACCTGTCCAGCAATAGAGAATCTAACAAACAGATGAATTCCATTACAAACACAGTAAAAAATCGGGAAGCAAACGGAGATAAAACCAAGTGATATGATGTGAAAATGAAGCAATAAGACATTCGCTGCAAACAAAATCACAAGAATCTCTGATATAGATCGAAAATGCTCTGCACTCTTTTATTAAACATGATAACAAGTGCTACAGCCTAGGAGTACTACTCCTCTTCCACTCTTTTACAAATATTCCTCATATATGTATTGAGGTCGAAATCCTCTCTAATCTAAAAGATAACAATAGTTAAAACCAATTCTTGAAACGTTTTGCCATAGAAAATGGGCCAAACTGCCAAAAACTAGGGTTGCGGTTATGGATCTGTATCTCTCGAATAGAGACATATGTGTATAAACTGAAAGAGGATTTTGTGCATCTGTTTATTTTGAGAAAAAACCTCTCTCAGTTCTCTAAGATCCGTTTTCATTTGCCTCATATCTGCATTTTACAAACATATGTCAAAACAGGAAAATATGAGATCCAAAAAGTAGGGCTCGGAGATGGATTGGATTCTCCCAATCTATGACACATGTAGGAAAACTGAGAGAGGCTTTTGATATTTGATGTGTTAGGCACAAAAACCTCTGACTGTTTCTCAAAATGATCCTCCAGTCTCTCAGAATCATCATTTGAAAATGATGACTCAGCATAGTAAAAAACACCACATTTCTGAAAACGAACCTCATCTTGTGGGGGACTTTTGACTACCTTCATAAGATCCAAACGAAATTATGAAGAAACCAATGGAAATATTAGGATCTGTAGATGTCGATCGACTATTCGAATGCGGAAAATGGCCTCCCCAAGGCTGAGAAAAATGTTTTGTTTTTTTTTTTCTTTCCTAATGCCATTTTTTTGCATATGATTGGAGTCCTAATTTCGGGTTTTTGGGTTTCGGGGTTTTGGGTATCATGTATTCAAGAGTTATGACATGCAAGGAATCCAAAATTGCGAAATTGCGATGGGATTAATTAATCGATAATAATTTGTCTTAATCTCTTAATTAATCACAATTAGCAATTAATCTTTAACCTTTCATGGATTTAAGTGTCGGGACTTCGATAACACTTGACGTGAGAAATCCCGAATCGTGAAATTGCGATAGGATTGATTAAAAGTTAAAAAAATCTTATCTTTGTGATTAAGCACGATTAAAACACAGGCTTTTGGGGTTTCTAAAATCGCAAACTTGAAACTTAAAGCACGAAGTCAGCTCGAGTCGCGAAATCCTGATGAGACTTGTCAATATTAATCTTTCTTATTCTTTAATTAACCCAACTTATCCTTTAATACTTTAGTGAATTCGGGGATCGGTGCTGTAGTTATTAGGATATCTGCATCAGACAAATACTCGACAACAAAAAACCCGAACTCGTGAGCTATTTATCCATGTGGCTTAATGCTCGGTGTACGCGGTCGTTCCACTGCCAATGCTTCCATTCATTCTCCTAAGTGACTAAAAGCCAAAATTTCAATATTTGTTACAACAGAGGCTCCATCTAGGGATGGTTCTTTCCTGCAAAGCACCAAGAATAGTAGACCACGTGCCTTCATCCATTGGGTGACCTAAAATCATCCTTATCAAACTTTGAACTCTATCGCTTTACTTGCACCTTTCCGAAACATAAAACCGCTTATGCATTCATTGGGCTATGGAGTCGTAATGCTTTAAAAAAAACCATACTGGATTCCAAACTAAACCGGAAACATACTGAAAACCATTTTTGTACTCTAGTGCTCAAAGTTGAGCTTATTTATATACATCACCTACTCTAACTGATATCATTGCTTTGTTCAAGTATAGGAAAACTTCCAAATCAACCAAGCGAGTATCCGACTAACAAACTTAATTATACTTCCACATTTGAGCAAAAGGATGATAGGAGCAACTGCACATTTCAAAACATGCCCTAGGAGCAAGTACTTATAGTTTTGAAATTCAGACTTCAAGAAGTTGGAAATAAAAATTCAGTCGCCCATTTTGAGTCCATATAAACTGCTACTGGATCGTAGAAGGGAAGAGATATACCACTTTCACAATTAATCCATACTTCCTCCAGTTGGGTAACCTGTCTAAAATGTTTTTGCGCACATTTTCCACTGTTGATTTTTTCTTCCACTCGTGCAAAAATGTCGCATTGAAACTTACTGGTTTGTCACTCAATGGTTGTTAAACAGGGAGGAGAGATCAATTGTTTTAGTAACCCCTCCTTATGTCCTTCACCTGTTGTCCAAAGATCTTCTTGGTAGCTGTCATACATAGGCTGATTTCTTTCATGATGTTGCTGATTGCTTTCCTGTTGAACCAAAGTTTCTTGTTGTTCATCATCTTCAGAAACACTTTCACCACATTCATCAAACAAAGGAGGATTGTTGTAAATTTTCGTGTGTGATGAAAAATGAATCCGCTCTTCTTGTTATTCTTAATATTCATCATAAACAGGTTCATCAGATAACTCAGGAATGTCATCAGTCAGAAAAATGCTAGGAATATCAATCGTGAAGCTATCTATCTCATATCCACACTCCTCCAAATCATAGTCTAAAGTATCTTCAAACAATAAACATTCTTCAAGGTTATTAAACATGACAACCCTATCTTCTTCATGAAACAAAACAGTGTCTACAAGATGATCCTCTGGCCATAAATCATCATCATAAATTGGTTTACTAACTTCCTCTAAAGTTCCATGGCTGTCATGATTTAAACTTAGATTTTCATTTTCAGTAATAGAAGAAGTTTCACTCACATGTTCAGGACTATGTGAATGTTGCAGATCTATGTAAGTAGGATTTGCAACATGATTGTTCAGGAGCAGATCTATCTCTTCTTCTGTTAAAGGAGGAAGTGGTCTATGCAATTTCTGGATCAAGCAACTATTGTTTTCTTTCTCTTCTGCATGTTGACCATGATGTTGAATATCTTCTTCTTGAATGTGATCACAAGAGCTATCATATCCTACTTTTTTATTAGCCAACTCTTCTTCATACTGATTATCTTCATCGACTTGATAAATTTCTGATATTCCTTCCTCCTCTTCAAGAAGATGTGTTTGATCTGTTTGTCTTGCAAATTCTATATTACAACAATCTTCAAAAAGTATTTCAGCTGAATAGATTCTTTTACAATGCTGATGAAAAAGTATGTGAAAATATTTCAATGAAGGAATACTGGAATGAGGTAAAGATTTATACCAGAGTCTAGCATATCTTTCCAACGAAAACATAAACAGTTTCATGAGGACATCTTCATGATGTATATTTAATTCATCCATGAGATTGTGGAATTCAAACAAGTGTTGGGTAGGATTGTTGTCCGCATATTCTCCAAATTTAGGAAGGACATCTTCCCAAACTTTAATGTCTGGAACGTTTGAAAAACCATAAACATTTGCAAAGTCCAGAGGAGCAAACCTTGCAGCAATCCGAGCAACGAACGAATCCGACATTTTGAGACCAGTGGAGTTGCCAGGGAATCATGTAGAGTCTTCGAACCAAGGAGTCACCAGGTGAATGATCACAACCAATTGAATGTCTATCCCTTGTTCACCATCAAGAAATAGATTTGAACTTTTTGTCGTATCCCAGGGAAGATAACTTCTTTCTTCCATCCCCGACAACGGCGCCAGAAAATGTTGTCACAAGAGTTGGTTCTAGGTTGTAATAGAGCCAAGCCTTAGCACATTTTAAATGAAACAAATTTTGTCACTCAGACTTGACTTGGGTTGCATGCAAATAAATTCCAAGATAACCTTGAACCACTTTTGATTGGAGACTGCCCCTTCCAACCCGAGAGGGGTCTCTCGAAAATATGTCACAACAGGATATTCAATAGGCTTAACAGTGGGCAGATCTGTGGGTAACATAAAGTTTTGGATTTTTAGGGTTGATGGGTTGGACCAGAAAGTGGTCCATTAGTCATGGAGTCAAATGATCAAGCAAGTAATAAGAGTGTTTCGGCAATGGAAATCCATGGAGTAGAGGTGAGATAGAAGTTGATTACAGAGGTAAGAATTTATAAAAAGTATGGCAATAGAATAAAGAGAAAACATATCAAAATGAAAGGATCACTTATCAATGAGTGAATTCCAAGCATAAATCAGTGGAAAGAGATAGTTGGGACAAAGAATCTAGCAATGATGAAGTCTGAACCTTCATATCTTTGCAAGAAACAACCTATAACCTGTCCAACAAAATAGAATCTAACAAACAGATGAATTCCATTACAAACACAGTTGCAAATCGGGAAGGAAATGGAAATAAAACCAAGTGAAATGACGTGAAAAGGAAGCAATAAGACATTCTCTGCAAACAAAATCACAAGCATCTCTGATATAGCTCGAAAATGCTCTGCACTCTTTTATTAAACATGATAACAAGTGCTACAACCCAGGAGTACTACTCCTCTCCCGCTCTTTTAAAAATATTCCTCATATGTGTATTGAGGTCGAAATCCTCTCTAATCTAAGAGATAACAACAGTTACAACCAATTCTTGAAACTTTCTGCCATAGAAAATGGGCCAAATATTTGAAAACTAGGGTTGTCGTTACGGCTCTGTATCTCTCGAATAACAACATATATGTATAAAATGAAAGAGTATTTTGTGCATCTGTTTATTCTGAGCATAAACCTCTCTTAGTTCCCTGAGATCCATTTTCATTTGCCTCATATCTGCATTTTACAAATATGTGTCAAAACAAGAAAATATGAGATCCAAAAATTAGGGCTCAGATATGGATTCGATTCTCCCAATATGTGACACCTGTAGGAAAACTGAGAGAGGATTTTGATATTCTATGTGTTGGGCACAAAAACCTCCGACCATTTCTCAAAATGATCCTCCAGTCGCTCATAATCATCATTTGAAAATGATGACTCAACATAGTAAAAAACACCACATTTATGAAAACGAACCTCATCTTGCGGGGGAATTTTGATTGCCTTCACAAGATCCAAATGAAATTATGAAGAAACCACTAGAAATATTAGGATATGTAGATGTCGATCGACTATTCAAACGCGGAAAATGGCCTCCCCGAGGCTGAGAAAAATGTTTTTTTTTTCCCAAGGTCATTTTTGCATATGACTGGAGTCCCGATTTCGGGTTTTCGGGTTTCAGGGTTTTGGGTATCATGTCTTCAAGAGTTATGACATGCAACAAATCCTGAATCGTGAAATCACTATGGGATTAATTAGGCGATAATCATTTGTCTTAATCTCTTAATTAATCACGATTAGCAATTAATCTTTAACCTTTCATGGATTTAAGTGTTGGGACTTCGATAACACTTGACGCAAGAAATACCAAATCGCGAAATTGCGATGGGATTGATTAAAAGTTAAAATAATCTTAGCTTTGTGATTAAGCACGATTAAAACACAGGCTTTTGGGGTTTTGGAAATCACAAACTTGAAACTTAAAGCACGAAGGCAGCTCAAGTCACGAAATCCTGATGAGACTTGTCAACAATAATCTTTCTTATTCTTTAATTAACCCGACTTATCCTTTAATACTTTAGTGAATTCGGGGATCGGGGTTGTAGTTATTAGGATATCTGCGTCAGCCAAATCCCCGACGGAAAAAAACCCGGACTCATGAGCTTTTTCTCCATGTGGCGTAATGATCTGTGTATGCAGTCGTTCCACTGCCAATGCTTCCATTCATTCTCCTAAGTGACCGAAAGCCAAAATTTCAATATTCGTTACAATAGACAACACCACACCCGAAACCATACAACATTGGGTGGCTTCACCAGGGATGAGATATTTGTGTCAGCTAGTAGTGTCTTTTGTCCTATGGAATCCAACCCTTCAAGGATGAGGTAGTGTGTGACATTTCCCCTCTTGATGTCTATGATGTTGTTTTGGGCCAACCATATATGTGGAAACGTCATGTTTTTTATGAGTCTCGACCCCATAGTGTCATTATTACTCTGGGGGGTCAGCCCTACAAGATACCAGAGGTAGTTTCGACTATTGTTCCACCAAAACAGTGTCGCACGGTAATCTCTCATACTGCAAAATTCAGCCTCTTCATAGTCTGTTCAAAGGATACAAGACAACCACCATCTTATGGAAAATGAGCATAGACGTCACATATCTTCTCAGAGATAAAGATTCCACCATTCTAGTGAGTCTTTCACTCTGTATTTTTATAGTCTCTATACATTTCTTTCATTAATAGAAATCACGTATTGTTGTATTTCTTTGTTTATGGCAATATTTATGTGTATTTAATTGTAATATCTTTGCTTTCATTTCGTTCTGAAAATAATCCAGATCATAACCCTTGGGTGAACTAGAATTTTGGTATTCAACTACCTCTTTGTCATATTTTTCCCATTTTCAAATAATTTTTTACATAAATCAACATGATAAAAATATGTTTCCTTCATGGGGCCCTCAAAGTTGGTAATTCCCAGAAAATTTTTAAATATATTTTTCCATTTTGGGAAAGGAACTTTGAATTTGTGTTGTCTTTTTAGCTTCATCATTTAAAAACCTTTTGAGATGGACCTTTTCCACATTTGATATCCTTTGAACATCTTCTATGTTTTTTGAGTAATTATTCAAATGATTGCAACACTTAATTAGCTAGATGAAAATATTCAGGTGGGCCAAGGAAATGGAGTTAGCATTTATTAGTGGTGTTTTCAATAAAATCCCAAATTTTGATACAAGACAACCACTAATCCTCTATTTTCCTTTGATCTTCATGAGATACTCTTTTCCAATATCTCATGTTTCGATCAATCCCTTATACCTCTTCTTTACTTAAAGGTCATATGTTATGAGATTCATATTTCCTATGCTTCTGAATATGTTTAATGAATTCTAATTGACCCCATGTTTTCCATTGGGTTTATTTCCACATAAGATATAATATGAAAAGATGTAAACTCAATTCCAATAACTAAAGGTGTTAGCATACACATATATTTCGATCTATGCATTAAATCCATTCTCCTATAAAGCATATGCTCTATGAAAAATGTTATTAAACCTTGTGTAGCTTTATAATACTTCACCATTACAACAATGCAATTTTCTTTTCAAGATTCTGCACGTCTACAACTTTTGATTCATATTTATCCAAAGTGGCATGTGTAATAATAATTCCATCTAACAATATTTATGTTAACATTTCCCTTTTTATAACTATCACTAGCTCCTCATTTGTGCAAATCACATTTCTATACAAAATGATTCTATGTTTCATCTGAGTTTTCTTCACAATTGTCTTGTTTTCTCTTATTATAAGCAGTTAATACTAGGTCCACTACATCATCCAAAGGATCAAGAATATTCTAATTGCCCCATGATAAAATAGTTTCTAGAGTGTTGAGAGTATTTATCTCTTCTGTCAAAATATATTTCTCTTTCCCATTTCTCACTAAAGATCTACCATGTTTTTGGATTACCAAATCATCCATAGTTAAATAAATAAAATTGTCAATGGGAGGTTTTTGATTTAGGGTTTGTTGATTTATGGTTTGCTCTATGTTTTCTGTAGTGTCTTGGTTATGTTTTTCTAGATCAGTGTTATTGGTTTTTGTAGTTTCTTGTTTCTCTTCTTGATTCTTATTTACAACTTCTTCCTAAGTCTTTTTATTCCTTTAGCATCATTTCCAATTCTTCTTTTTCTTCTTCATCCTTTTTAAATTCTTTCGTTTATTTTTTCTCATTCTCTTCTTTCTCTAACTTAATATATCTACTCCATATTCCTTGGTTTTCTCCTCCTCTTCTTTTTTTTTCATATGTTTAGCTTCACGAAGTTTCTTCTTTGAAATTTCAACTTCTTGTCTTGCTTTCTCTTTAGAACTTGTACCTTGTGTTGAATTCTATTATTCAAGATTTAGTCTCTCCTAAACTTCTTCCCAAGAAGTATCATTTTCAAAAGGTAAGTCATGATGCCATTGTTCATGGGAATAAGGCTAGGTCATAAAAACATAAAGGATATGTTTTAAAACTGATCCATTAGGATCATGTCCCTTGAATTGACCTTGTGGGAACCTATAATCAAACATGGAATTTTCATCTTGTCCTATTTGTTTAGAGTTACTCAACCCATAATTCCCAATATACATATGGTAAGAAATGAACCCTTTTATCTTGGAATATTTTTCTAAAGAGGTTTTTAAATCATGGAGGATAGTTTGGTAAGATATCTCTCCATGTACTAAACTATTTGGGACATACTTAGGAAAAATATTAGGAGGGGAACTGATTCCTTATATCCTTAGATATGTGTTTTCTTATTTTAGATAAAAACTTTTAATGTTTCTCAATAAGATCATATCTTCTTCAATTAACCTAGGGAATTTCTTACAAAATACCAGACTGTATTGTGGAAAAAGGAAGTGATCACATAGTTGTGCATATTTCCTTTTGCACTTGTTTTCCCATAAGCCTTGACAATAAAATTGAATAGGACTTAAATCTATATTTCAATTCTAGTTTATACCTAGAAAAGAGTTACTTGCACACACAATATCAAGAAAATAAGAATCCACGTAAAAAGGAGGGACTATCTCAGTAATTGGCTTCTTATCCTTCTATATGGATCTTTTCATTACATGTGATAAAATTGTAGCCCGATTGAATACAAAACCACTTGTTATTACAGTATGAAAAACTGGGACCCAAGCACTATTAAGGTGGGTACAATTTGCTTCCCATATATTCTATACATCAAAGCCATGTCATAAATATAAGGATCTCTTAAATTTTCCATTATGTATAATCCATCATTCTTGGCAATGCAACTCTTATCCAAAAGCTAACACCCTTCTAATATATTTTTAACATCATGATCCTAGTGAAATTGCTCCACAATTCTAGTGATCATGTATTTTTTAGGTTGATGCAATATATAATATTTTTCCAATTTATATGGTTGGAAGAGGGCAATACATTTTCCCTCATCATTTATGACAATTCTATTTTCTATATCAATGTGCTCGATAGTCCATTCTATAGCATTTGAATAGGATATAATATGGGTTGTAATATCAAGTTTATGTAGGTGGTACCTTCTGATATCAGAGAAAACAAAGTCATCTATATTCATGATTGATGGATCACTAGGAGGGATAACATCAAGGTAGTCCTCCCTCCTCTATAAATTTTCTATACATGTCACCCCATCTAAGAAAAATTATTTGAGGCATAATAAATTATTTAGTATATTTGAAAATGGGCCTAATTGTCTCTATATTAGGTTTAGCAAATTGAATCACATGTGTATAATACTATGGAGTAACTTTCATATCACTATCAATTAACTTTGCCATGTAAGAAACTTCAATCGTTGGTTCTTTTCCTTTTGGGGATTGTCTTGGAGTTTTAGGATTAGATTTCCTTGGAGGCATACTATTTTTAATCAAAATTTACCTAAATTACTATTAGTACGAGAAGTTTACTCCAAGCTAACCATACTATACCTAACTATTTATAGGTATCAAAATAGAGCTTCCAAAATTATTTTTCTTATCAAAGGCACGGGGCATTAACAATTCAAGAAATGAATCATAAATGAAAATGAGTAAGATTAAGTTTTAGTGCACTTACCCATATTAATTCGTGCTCACAATGAAACTGCAACAAAAAGTATAACCTACTTTGATAACAAGGAATTATGGATGCATAAAGCCTCAAACTTGCTACGCTATGAAAAACACTTTGCCAAAGCTTTCATTTTTTAAAACAAATTCATGATATACGTTATTTAAATAGAAATTCAATTCAAATTTGTAAAATCATGATATTTCTAGAATCAAAATATTGAAAATTATTTGGCTCATTTAATCACATAAATGATGGACATGACAATCAAACTTTCTAACATGAAGATTCTTTATTGTAGAGTGGTGTTGTTACTTTTAGTTTCAATGGTTAGCATGCCAATTCTAAACTTTCGGTCGCCCAAGTTAAAACTTTCCTTCTGCTAAAAACAAAAAAAATTACATGAACAAAAAACTTTACCAACAATTAAAACACTTTGCATGACAGAGGAAGTGATATAAGTTCTTTGGAGAAAGTTTGGGGATGAACTTTCTAACTATTGTCAATGGAGAAGAATCATTACTTTGGTTGTGAACACTCTACACTTTAGTGGTGATGAATTCAATATTTAAACTCCGAATAAAGTGTTGACCCTTGTCCAACCCTTCATGAATCACTTTTGAATTTGAAGAGTAGAGTTCCTAGGCAGACAACACTTTCTACTTTGAAAAAGTAGAGTTTGGACTTTGAACTTCGACTAAAGTGGAAACTCTTCTACATGAAATGATCTGGAATATATTTGCAGAAAAAAATGAATATAGATTATTATCAAAAGATTCTTAATACATGATAACAGATATACAATAAAATTGGTTTCTATTCAATAAGGAAATAAGCTGAAACTGTAAAATGCAGCGGAAACAAGCTTTCTAGAATGGTGGTGGCTTATCTCTGAGAACATATGTGATGATTGTGCTCATTCACAAGAAGATGATTACAATGAGGCTATGAAGTCCTTTTTACAATAAACAGGAATGTCAAAAACCCTAGACATCCAAAAACCCAACCCTAGGAGATGAGCGCCAAAATTCATGTGGGCCTCGTTTGGGTAAGTTAGTACATCAACCTCTCGGGTTCATAAATTTTGCATACGATCTTCGTTTTAGGTGCACAATAGCCCGTTGGAAAGGTCTATTTGAGGAGTAAACATTTTTCTACTATATATCAAAGGTAATTTTGACTGTGGTGAGCCCTAAAAACGTTGTTTAGGGCCTCAAAATGTCCCCACAAGTCAGGGACCCGAAAACTAGGGAAAAACTGCCAAACTAGAAAACTGCCAAAATGAGCTAGTTGGAATAGGTGGGAGGCCATCGAAATCCATATGGGTCAATCCTCCCCCCTTAGGAAGAAATGGTCTCCATTGCATTGATTCCCCCCAGTAAATGAAGAAATTTCTGCCAAATTTGGCCACGGGTCAGCCACTTTCCTTGGTGTAGGAGCTTCCCTGCTTTGACAACTCGATAAAGCTGGATCCTTTGCTGGTGAGTGCCCTTGATCTATTTTCCCACAATATGATAACTAGATTCTTATTGTATGCATTTGGGTTTGATCTCTATTGGTATCAATTGCTCTGCTATCTCTGAGGTGTCCAATAATGGTGGGAAATATGGTTGAAGGATATCCACGTTGAACACTCGGTGCAAGCCACAGCCTTAGTGATGGTGTACGACCCATAATAGAGTGGGAGAATCTTCCGATGGGGTCTTGTAAGGAGCTCTTTATGCAAGTGAAACCAAACTTTGTCGCCCACCTGAAACTTATGTGGCACCCGGTGTTGATCATGGCGTTGATTGTACTTGTTATTGGACTTCTGTAGGATATCCTAAACCTGCTGGCGGATGTGCTAGATCCTCTCAGTGAACCGAGTGGATTTTTCAACTTCAATTGGAGAAGGAGATGAGTTGGATGAGGTGACCGCAAAGGGTATTGGAACATCTATGGGACCCAATGGCTGGAATCCCAACCCCACCTGAAAGGGGTTGTGGCCGGTTGAGCTATGTAGGGATCGGTTGTAGCTATGTTGAACATAAGGGAGACTCTCGTCCCATGTAGGAGGGTGCTTGGAATTATACATGCACAGGATATGCACAATCATTCGATTTACAACCTCGGTTTGGCCATCTATTTGGGGGTGGAAGGTTGTGGATTTGGTGAGCTTGGTGTCCAACAGTGACCAGAGGCTTAACCAGAATGTGCTGAGAAATCAACTATCCTGATTTGAGAAAATGGTTTGTGGGATTCCAAAATGTACCTAGACTCATTCAAAGAAGAGATTGGCAGTGGCCTATGTTGTGATGCTCTTCTTGCAGGTAACCAATATTTCCATCTTAGAAAAGTGATCCACAACTACAAAAACACAGTCATTGTCCTGCTTGGTGGATAGGAGGCCCAACATGTAGTTCATTGAGATGGATTCCCATGGCCTGTCAGGAGTAGGAATAGGGGTGCACATGCCCTATTTCTTAGTGGTCGGTTTGGAAATCGCATAGGCAGTGCAGGACCTGATATACTTGTTGACCTCTTGTTGAAGTTTCGACCAACAAAAATGTTTCTCCAGCATTGCCACTGTCTTTTCGATGCCGAAGTGTCCTGCCACCCGACTGTAGTGGGATTCCTAGATGAACTTCGCTCGCTCACTTGATGGAATGCAGATATGGCCTAGATCACACAATAACCCATCTTAAAGATGGAAATTAGTGACAATTGTGTTTGCGCCCAACATTTGGTAGGTGGTGGTGAATTCCGGGTCTGTCTCATAGAGTTGGGGCCATTCAGAGGTCTCATGGCCGCAAGAGTCTAGCACTATGGTGAGTGTCGTGACTGGCGGTCTACTGAGGAAATTAGCGACGTGGTTATTGCTTCATGTTTTATACTGATGTTGAGGTGTAATTGTTGCAAGTACGTGGAACACTCATGATGTCGGTCATTCTGCAATTTTCCTTGTGTCTGAATGAACTTCAGTGGCTTGTGATTAATGTGGATGACTGTCTCCTTCCCAAGAATGTAATGTCTCCACTGGCAACAGGCTTGCACAGTGGATTACATTTCTTTGTCGTAAGTAGGGTACTTACGAACAATATCTGATGGTGTCTCACTATGATAGGCCATAGGATGGTCGTGCTGAGTGAGAACGACACCCACAACATAGTCTGAAGCATCTGTCTCGATCTCAAAGGTTTTTTGCAGGTTCGGTAGTGAAAGTACTGGGGCTGAGCACAAGCGTTGCTTCAAATAATGGAACGCTTGTTGTTGGGACCAACCCCACACAAATTTATCCTTACCACTGTAAATTCTAACCTTGTACAATGTCTACTGTAAACAGATATTCAGAAAAGAACATAAAATATACAATGGAAAATACAAACATTACACAGAGATTTTTCCCCTGGAAACCCAAACCGGGAAAACCACCGTATATTATATTCATTCATTATGTTACATTGTTTACAATACAATATACATATAGGATCTAGTGGCATCCAAAACCCTAACCCAATGACCTGGATTAGTCCAAAACCCTAATTCTTTAACCGGAAATAGAAAACCATTGGAAAAAACCATGTGCCGAAAAAAACCACCTAAATATATGACACGTTTCACAAGGTAGAATTTTTTTTTCGGGGGTGCTTCCCCCGCACGAGGGGCTCCGCCCCCCTGTGCGCCTGATGCATACTCTCAAACACTTCTACTTGTGCAAAGAATATAACACATACCCAACATTCTCCCACTTGTTGTTTTCTTTGCATACAGGGTTACATAGTCAAAAAACCAGGGCATCAATGCCCATGGATCCTCTACACCAAGAGAACTTCTCAGTGCTCATAGATTTTGTTAATAAGTCTGCAACATTCTTCAAAGTGTCCACCTTCATTATTGACACTTTCTTTTCTTCAATCATGTCTCTCACAAAGTGATATTGAACATCAATGTGCTTTGTATTTGAATGCTAAGCAGGGTTCTTCGTCGGAAAAATTGCACTCCGACTGTCACACTCTATCCTTATGGCTTGTTGTACCAACCCAATACTTGAACACAATCTTTGTAACCATACTGCTTCCTTACTTGCATGAGTGGCTGCCATGTATTCAAATTCTGTAGTTGAAAGTGCCACTACAACCTGTCTTTTTCTCATCCAACTTATTGCTCCTCCAAACAGGTTAAACACATACCCGCTTGTAGATCTCATAGGATCCAAATCTCGAGCCCAGTCTGCATCCACAAAGCCATGTATATCGACCAATCTGTCCAATCCCAGTCTTCCTTCGTAGCACAATCCATAGCTAGCAATGCCATGCAAATACTTGAAAATCCTTTTTACTGTTGTCCAATGCTCCTTCCCTGGTTTTGACATATACCTGCTCAAAACTCCCATTGCATGTGCAATGTACGGTCTAGTACAGACCATTGCATACATAAAACTTCCAACTTCACTTGCATATGGAACATGAGACATGTCCTCCTCTTCTTCATGTGTCTTGGGACACTGATCTGCAGATAACTTTACACCAACAGGAATAGGAACCTTGACCAGTTTACATTTCTGCATATTAAACCTCTGCAATATTGTCTCAACATATTTTCTCTAATTTAACCAGAGTTTACTCTTTTTTCATTCTCTTTTAATTTCCATGCCCAAAATGAAATTTGAAGCACCAAGATCCTTCATGTCGAATTAGAGGACAACTGAGTTTTCACATCCTGGATAATCTCCTTATTGTTTCCTATCAACAACATGTCATCCACATACAAGACCAAATAAATCAAATGATCACCAATTAATTTAGAATACACACAGTGATCCTCTTTTCTTCTTGTGAAGCCAAGTCTCAACATACAAGTATCAAATTTTTAATACCACATCCTTGGTGATTGTTTTAAACCATACATGGACTTTTTCAGCTTGCATATCAGCTCCTTCTTTCCTTTCACAACATAACCTTCTGGCTGCTTCATAAAGATTTCTTCTTCCAGATCCCCATGCAGGAATGTTGTCTTCACATCCATCTGTTCTACTTCAAAATCAAATGCAACAACAACAAATAACATAAATCTTATAGAGGTTAACTTGGCAACAAAAGAAAAAATCTCACCAAAATCAATTCCCTCAACCCGGGAATAACCCTTTGCTACTAACCGAGCTTTGTATTTCTCCACTTTTCCTTCTCCATTCAACTTCTTTTTAAATACCCATTTGATGCCAATGGGATTTCTTCCAGTTGGCAACTCCACTAGATCCCAAGACTCATTCTTATCCAAAGATTCCATTTCTTCTTCCATGGCCCTTTTCCAGAGATTTTCATCCTCTGAATCCATTGCCTCCCTGACAGTTCTAGGATCATCATCAGTAATAGAAAAAGCAAAATTTGAACAAAAATCAAATGGACTATACCTTTCTGGTAGCCTTCTTTCTC
>ML776569.1:1680275-1725368 GCA_009831015.1 Picea engelmannii
TTTCTTCTTGAGGAAATATATCCAAGTTTTCCTCGAGAAGTCATCTATAAATGAGACATAGTACACAGATTTTCCCAATGATGGGACCGACACAGGTCCAAAAACATCACTGTGAACTAGTTGTAAAATTCCTTCTGCCCTCAATGCACCAGAGTGGAATCTTACCTGATTTTGCTTCCCATATAGACAATGTTCACAGAAATCAAAATCTGGAGAGAAGTTAGACATACCTTCAACCATACCTTTACTGTGTAGTAGTTGAAGACCCTTCTCTTCGATATGCCCCAGTCTTTGATGCCACAACATAACCTTTTCTCCAAAGATTGTATGAGTTCTTTCTTCTTAAACTCCAATATCAGGAACAATGGAGCTATTACACCCATCACTAATAGTGCTTCCTAGCAGCTTATACAGAGTTCCAAACCAAACTCCCTTCATCAACACCATTTCTCCTCGAACCATCCTGCAAGTTCCCTCTTCAAAAACTGTTTTTACCCTTGCATCTTCCATTTTGCTTACAAAATTCAAATTTCTGGCCATAACTGGGATGTGTAGAACGCCAGGCAGTGTTCTAATCCTTCCATTTATGAGTCTCAACTTGACCCTTCCTCTCCCTATGATTCTGGTTATCCAATCATTACCTAAGAAAACATTACCTCCATCATACTTTTCATATTCGCAGAACCACTCCCTATGGGGAGTCATATGAAAGGATGCACCAGAGTCAATCAACCATGCCTCATGATCTGCATGTGTGCTTGAAGAGGCCAAGTACACATCCCCTCCTTCTTCCTTGGAGGTCTTTTCTTCTGTAGAAGAATATTCTTCAGATCCCTTCTTTTTCTCAACTTTGGATCTACACTGCTTCTTGTAGTGCCCTTCTTTTCCATACCTCCAACATACCCTTACAAAATTTCTAGGAGATTTAGATCTACCCTTAGACTTAGATCTCCCACTTGAGAAATTAGATCTATTTCTTTCCTGGGAACTTCCTCTTGCAAATAATGCGTCTGTGTTATGTCCTTCCATATTCTTTCGTCTCATCTCCTCCGACAACAAGGATGAGACCACTTCTTCAAAATTCAAAGAAGTTGTATTACTACCTATGGCCACAACTAGACTAACCCACAAGTCTGGTAAAGAACACAACAAACTGATACATTTATCTTCATCTGAAATTTTAATCTCAACAGATACTAACTGACTTACCACAGTATTGAAGGCATTCAAATGCTCTGCCACCAAGTCTCCATCTCTCATCCTCAAGTTATACAACTTCTTTCCTAGGAATATTTTATTTACCAGGGACTTAGAATGATACAACTTCCCCAACTTTTCCCATAAATACTTGGTTGTAGATTCCTCTAACACATTCAATAATATTGAATCAGAGAGACACAGTCAAATTGTGCTCTTTGCCTTCCGATCCATCTTTTTCCAGTCATCTGCAGAAGTTCTTGTAGGTGAAACACCTAGATCTACCACGATCCACTGATCTTTGTCCACCAATAGATCTTCCATCTTGAGCTTCCATATCTCAAAGATTTTCCCATTAAACTTCTCGATCTCCATCTTCGAATTGCTAGCCATTTCTTTTCACCTGAAAAACAATACCGCAGATCTCCCACTGTAACAAGAATTATCACAGTCCCGAGCCAAACCCTTGACCACAAAGGCATTCCCCTGAAGCCAATAAAGCTCTGATACCAAATGTAAATTATAACCTTGTACAATGTCTACTGTAAATAGATATTTAGAAAAGAATAGAAAAGACACAATGGCAAATACAAACATTACACAGAGATTTTTCCCCTTGAAACCCAAATCGGGAAAACCAACATATATTATATTCATTCATTGTGTTACATTGTTTACAATACAATATACATATAGGAGCCAGCTACATCCAAAACCCTAACCCAATGACCTGGATTAGTCCAAAACCCTAATTCCTTAACCAGAAATAGAAAACCATTGGAAACAACCATGTGCCGAAAAAACCACCTAAATACATGACACGTTTCTCGAGGTAGGTGTCACGTTTCCCGAGGTAGAAATTTTTTTTCTGGGGGTGCTGGCCCTGGACCCCCAAGTGAGGGACTCCACCGCCCTGTACCCCCCCTACGCGCCCAACGCATATGCTCAAACACTTCTACTTGTGCAAAGAATATAACACATACCCAACATTTTCCCACTTGTTTTCTTTGCATACAGGGGGTTACAGGGTTACATAATCAAAAAACCAAGGCAACAATGCCCATGGATCCTCTACTACTCGTGCAAATAATATAACACATACCCAACAACCACCACTCTTAGTTACTTGCCTGAGGGCCCATGCAATATGGGAGAATCTCAACATGAACCTGTGGTAGAAATTGGCAAGGCGCAAGAAGCTCTGAATCTCAGTGAGTGTGGTTGGGGTTGGCCAGTCACATGTACACCATGCTGGTCAATGATGTAGCCCAGGTAATGAACCCTATCCATGCCGAAGGATCATTTTTCCAAGTTGACGTAGAGTTGGTGCTGTCGCAAGGTGTGCAGAACCTGTTGAATATGTTGTAAGTGTTCTTCCCAAGTCTTGCTGTAAATGAGGATGTCATCCAGATACAACACTACAAAATTATTGGTGAATGGTCATAGGATATCATCCATCATCCTCACGAAAGTGGTTGGAGCATTTGTCAAACCAAAGGGCATGACCAACCATTCAAAAATACCTTCCTTTGACTTGAAGGAGGTTTTCCATACATCTGTTTGTTCTATCAAGACCTAGTGGTAGCCAAACTTTAGATCAATCTTACTGAAGTATTTGTCCCTCGTGAGCTGATCTAGGAGGTCATCGATTCGAGGAATCGGGTACCATTTTCTGACTATGATTTTTTTCAAGGCTGAATAATCAATGCAGATTCGCCAGGTTCCATCTTTCTTCTGTACCAACACGATTGGGATCTTGCAAGGTGATGAGATGGGATGGATGTGCCCCTTGTGGAGAAGTTCTTGGATCTGTCGCTTGATCTCCTCATTCTCTAACAGAGAGCGGCGGTAGAATGGACCATTGGGAAGTGGTGCATCGAGGGTCAAATCGATGGGGTGCTTGACCTGAGAGTGCAGAGGTACCCCTGTAGGTGAGGATAAGATATTTGATTATTCTTCCATGACCTTATCCACTTGCTTCTGCTGTGTGGAGAGGTCGGTCACGGAGACCCTGGATGTGGCTGCGATCTTTCACTCATTCTGAGAGCGAATCATGAAGAAGACAAACTTCCCTGTCTAAGAGATGGCCTTTCTGCAATTCTTGGCAGAGATCAATGAAATATCATTGGGTGGGATTGCCTCGGGTATCCTATACAATTTCTTGTTCAAAGTAATAATAACATTGTGAGGCCTAGACTCATATACAACATGACATTTCCATAAATATGGTTGTCCCAAAAGAGAATTACAAACTTTGAGAGGGGAAACATCACACAATACCTCGTCTTTGAAGGGATTGATGCCGTAATACATGCGACATTGTTGGTTGACGCTGATGTTGCTTGCATGGCGGAGCCATCCGATGGTGTAGGGCTGTGGGTGCGATGTTGTCGGCAGGGTGAGTCGCTTGAAAACCTCTGCTGAGATGGAGTTATTTTGGCTACTGCTATCAATGCTGAAGTGCAGCAGGGTACCCTTCACCCAAGTTTGTGAATGTTGGAACCAGGCCGAAGTAGAAAGAAGTACGATCGTGGGAAAGAAAGCATGCAAAAACAGAAGTAACAGCTGGAAGGTAACACAGGACGCACGCATGCAAGAAAGCGTGCACAAGGAAAATGACAGTTGGAAGAAGAACAACACGCCTGCATGGAAGGAAGACCTAACTTCGGTAGAGTTAGGGTTTTGGTAATACATTGTAAAATGGCTGAAGATCCTGGTATATATAAATATAGATACACATGTATTATAGAGAGATTGATTCGCTTTTGTATTAGTTCAGTTTTTGTAATGCTCTAGCATAGCTATGTACGAGTTGATGCATTATGTAATATGGTTATGGACCAATTTTGTAAGTTGTTAAGATAGAACAGAGGAGAGGAGGAAGATCTGAGGATTAGATCGTAGGATGTGGAGCCTGGTGCGATCTAGTTCACCTTATATAGATCTTACCCATTAGAGGGAATTGTAAGCGCATGACACTGGAGATGCAGAACTACCATAATAAAATATCCAAGAGCCAAATCTTTGTGGACGTAGCCCAGGAGGGGGTGAACCACGGTAATATCTATGTAATGTGATGATTGCATGTATATATTTATTTGCTTTCAGTAGTTAATTGTTATGATTAATGAATGAGTTAATGCATTGTTATGGAATATGATTGTGTTGTTCAGGGAACTAAACCATGAAGGATAGGTGCAACTCTATGAGTACTAGTAGATTGCAGTCATAATTCATAGTAGATGGCTCATATTAACAATCCCCTATCCCATACTCAATCCTAGGCTATAAATACCTGAGTCTTACAGCCACCCATTTAAAGTTATCTCGGGTTAGATTGTGCAGTGCACTCTGTAAATTGTGTTGCCTTTTGGTTTACTAGGAGGGTCGATAGTTTTAGAGGCTTTGTTGGAAACCTGAAAGACATGAACCCTGGGTCAATATATCAGACAGTAGAAGGAAGCAGTTAAAAACCAACAAATGGTTCTGTTGTCGTGTTAGAAGGAACAAGAGAGGAATGGGTAGACGCGATAGATTGAACGAGAAAAGAACGAGCGAAACAAGAAGACCAATGATCCATTAGAAGGGAATGTTGGGACCTTGGAACCCCACAAAAGTAGAAATCGAAGGTTGGTTGAGAACCAAAGAGCTGTATTTTTCCCAAAAAGACAATAGGAACCCTAGACTCACACCTTGCAGATATCTGGATAAATATGTATTTACCGATTTACATGAAGTCTTTTTCTGTGTTTTTTTGCATCTACTACATGAATGGATACTAAGGTTGAAGGATAACCATGCGACGAACCGGATCCGACAACTAGATTGAACCTAGGTACATATTGAGCAGTTACAGCAGGTGAACAACAAATTCACCTGTGCAATAGACTTTTGGCTTGAAAGTATTGTGGCAGGTTTCATCACTGAATTTGCAGTTGACACAACGAAGTCATACAACATAGCAGAGAAAGAATTTCTACGTGGACCTCGAGGAAGGTACATTCAATCCTTGTATACTTCTATTAAGATACTTCTATATAACAAAGGCGTGATGACAATGGAATCAGACAGCTAAACTTCCCTGCGTGCATGGGGGAAGGGGGAAAACACTGACAGAGAGAGGATAAAGGGAAGGAGGTGAGAAGAAAGGCAAGAAGGAGGAGGAACCCTTGGACCCGATCATGATGGATGACAACCAACTCAAGTGGATCTTGGTGTCATCAGGAATGACGTGTAGTCGAGTACCCTACCAATATAAGGTGAATACCAAGAAGAGATCTGTAGCCGTGAGGGAAAGCTTGGCGAGCGATGAGGAAGAGGTAGAGGATCTTCGGCTGTGGAGCAGATTGAGGAAATCCTGCATGCAACGTATGAGAGAAAGACGAGAGGCCCAAGAATGGGAGGAGAAGGCAACCATCCTATCCATATCAATGTCACTGTGGAACCCATAAACCCATGTGCGAATAATACACCAAAGAGAACACCATCGTTTAGAAAACCGAAGTTCAGAGGAAGTATGACAGCAGGAAGTACATCTACACTAGGATAAACAACTAGAGGAGCCAGTTCAGGAAGCACTAGTCAAGTATCTACACCGCACGAAGGAGGAAGTAGTTCTGTATTCAGAATGGTAGGACATGATCTCACTATTAGATTACCAGAATTTCGAGGAGAAGCAACAGAAGACCCGGAGAAGCATTTGTTCATTTGTGCAAAGATCTGGGAGGAAAAACAAATCACTGATGAATATACCAAACTCGTGCAGCTAGCGATTACGCTAAGATACCGCGCACTAGACTGGTACATGAGTCTAGACACAAACAATGCCCTTGGGATGATGAGGACATTGGAAGACATTAAGAATCTACTAATTAATGAGTTCTAGAAGACGAGCTCAGAGGATCAGTACATGAATGAGATGATCGAAATAAGACAGAAAACAAGAGACTCTGTATGGGAGATTGACCAAAGGTTCAAGCGACTAAAGGGAAAACTAAAATACCTTATGACCGAGATACAACATTGGCCCCTGTTTGTCAACTCACTACTCCCACACTTAAAATATCCCTTACGACAACAAAAATTTCATACGCAGGCAAAGGCTCTGCAGGCAGCCTTTCAACTGGAAGAGAACCAGTACCAGCAGATGGACCTAACCATTGACGAATTAAAGGAGGATTTGAAGAATCTAACACTTCAGCTGAACCAAAATAAGAATAAGGACAAACGAGAAGCCATTTGGTGCACCGCATGCAGGATGAAAGGACACCACAAGAACGAATGCCCAACATTCGCGTAGTATATGGAAACAGGTATGCCAAATCCGCTACCACAAGGAGGATTATGGTGAAAAATATGCAAGAAATCGGGTCACGACCCTTATCACTGCACGATGATGCAGAAATACCAGACAATTTCGAAGAATTCATATTGCACCTTTTGTAAGTCAGTAGGCCACAATGACAAAGATTGTAGAACTATAGAGCTGATGCAGGAAAAAACATTAGATGCATATAGGGTACATGTCGAAATGATGACTGGGAAAGAAGTGCCATAGTTCAATCAAACCCCAGCTCCACACACTATTGTGCAGCAGCAGTACAATACTGCACAACAACCATACAACAACATGCAGTCACATTATAATCAGGCACCACTGTATAACTTGCCGAGAGGTGATCGAGTAGGCTACCGAGGAGGACGAGCTAGAGGAGGTTTCAGATGCGGTAGAGGAGTCGTCACATGTCACAATTGTCAGCAACCAGGACATTATGCACGAGAATGTCCACTTCCACCAACAACTTGTATGTATTGTCGTGCATCGGACCACGATACAGAGGAATGTCTGACACTACTAGTAAAGATTCAGGAAAAAAGGAAACAAAACAATCAGAATGTCTAGTGGATTAGAGCTGAAGCTAGGGATGATGAACGAAACATCAATATAGTCACTTGTGGAGGAACGAAAACAGGAAATGACACGGTTCGACAGGAACCAGCATAGAACCAATGGGTAAAGAAGAACACCAAACCAAGAAAGAATTTCAACGCACCAAAAGAAAATGAGACTTTTAAGGAAGCCAGGCAAGAATTTCAGAAGGAGGACACATCATTGACTTCAACTACGCAACCATTCAAGGAAGCCCCAGAATATGAGATTCCACCATCATTGGATCATACAAACGAAATGCAGCCCAAGGGACAAGTAAGTACAATCAAAGGCTTTTTGCAATCATGCATGAAAATTTTAAGTGATCCTTCATCTGTGAAAATATTGCAAAACACACTAGAGAAATGTAGCAGCGAGACGGAAGACAAACTAGAACCAAATATTGTCAATCACCTACACACCAAAAGAAGAACAAGTAGGGAATTTAGACTAAATGCTAACATTGGAGATTTCAACATGGGAGACATTATACTAGACCTAGGATCTGAAGTGAATGTGCTACCCAAGAAGACCTGGCAATGTATGGGAGAGACAACACTGGGATACTCAAATGTCAAATTAAAACTAACAAACCAACATAGAGTCCTACCTATAGGTAGACTGAAAGGAGTGACAATAAATCTTGATGGATTGGGTGTTTGACAACCAGACCATAATCAATTTGAAAACCAGGAAAATGACATTTGAATCCAGAGAATACAGGGTCATAGCACCACTGGATCCATCGGAAGGGGAGAGGTTCGTAGAACCCACTTGCCTGGACTTAGAGGAGATCAACCAGCTGTACAGAAAAACTTTGTGTGATGAGGATTACGTAAACCCAACTGCAGACATGGTACTCAGTTGGCCAAGCATTAATTCATGTGCAACAAACTCAGACACCGCATTAGAAAACTAGCAGCAGAGACTACATGAAGTATCCACGTGAAGATGTGCAAGAATAGACCACGCAGTAAGATGGGTAGGCACATAAATCATAGAACCACCCAGTTTCCATAGACTAAATGATTTGGAAACATTCTTGACACAATAAGAAGACAAAGTCTTAGAAAACCAACGACTGTTAGCACTTGACTTAGCACTCAAGGCCACACCCGCAAGATGGTGGGGCGCACATAAAGAAACCATTACAGATTGGTATCAATGTAAGAGATTAGTGTGCATAAGGTTCAATGCATAATAAGAATACAAGAAACCACAATAATACCAAGGACAAGAGGCACCAGCGGAACACTTGGCAAAGTGAAAAACGCTGTGGAAAATGACACCACCAGAGGAATTGTCTCATCACTTCATACATACTTTAGAGGGCATACCAGTGAACTGGTACATAGACCAGGAATTGCGCAAAGGAACTACAACGTGGAGGACATTGCAATTGAACTTCACAATCACTTTCTCATTCGAGCATGAGAACCCCAACATAGACAAAACTCTCAAATGAATCAAAGGAGTAATATTCATCGAAGAATCAGAAATAGAATTTATCACAACAGAATAAATAGACAATCAAGAAGCTATTGTCATGTTATCATGTATAGGAGGAAGCACCAGATGAAGATGACCCACGCGACATTCAGATCGAAGAAGTATAAGGCGAAAGAGATGTGGAAGGACCACCCATAGAATCAACAATCATTTTCGCGCCAATCAAGGTAAATAAAGTCAACATTGAAACAACTGAACAACCCAAAATGGCCAACATTGGAGACTACTAGGATGAGAAAATGAGAGAAAGCATCACAAAATTGTTGCATGAATATAGCGACCTTTTTCCCACAACATTTACAGAGATGAAGGGTATATCAGGAGAACTGGGAGAGATGAAGATACCACTCGGACTTAAAGCGAGACCTATTAGAGAACAACCCTATATATTGAACCCCATATATAAATCGAAAGTTAAATATGAGATCAACCGGATGCTCGAAGCCATCATCATCGAACTAGTTGAGAAATCAGAATGGATAAGCTTGATGGTAGTACATGACAAGAAACAAGGAAGAGGGATTAGGATATGCGTCGACTTGAGGAAGTTGAATGATGCATGCCTACAAGACCCATTACCTACACCATTCACAGATTAAGTGTTAGAGAATGTGGGGGGACATGAATCTTATTCATTCACTGACGGATTCTCAGGCTACCATCAGATTAAGATAACACAGGAGGACAGACACAAGACCACATTTGCGACGGAATGGGGATCTTATCAGTACATAGTCATGTCGTTTGGACTTAAGAATGCACCTGCGATATTCTCCAGAGTGGTCATTGTAGAATTTGAGGAATTCATCCATTAGTTTCTCGAAGTATACCTGGATGACTCGACAATTTACAGTCTGATGAAAAACCATGTGGAAGTGCTACGACTAATGTTAGAGAGATGTAGACAATGCCATATATCACTGAACATCAAGAAATGCATATTTGGAACACTGTTTGGGATACTATTGGACCATATAGTATGCAAACAAGGCTTGTTAGTGGATCCAGCCAAGATCGTCATCATTGTTAACTTACTAGCACCAAAAACAGTCCGACAACTAAGAGAAACCTTAGGGCACACAGGATACTACAAGAAGTTCATCAAAGGATATGCGTAGATCACATCCCCAATGGAAAAACTATTAAGGAAGTATACAAAGTATCAATGGAACAACGAGTGTCAACATGGTCTAGATACCCTGAAGGAAAGGATGGTTACTGCACCAATATTAGTATTTCCAGACTGGGAAAAGGCATTCCATGTGCATGTAGATGCATCAACGATAGCACTGGGAGATATCTTAGTGCAACTAGGAGCAGGAGAATTGGATCATCTAATAGAGTTCGCAAGAAGAAAGCTATCCGACTCGGAACAAAATTATAACGCGACGGAAAGAGAAGGCCTAGCTATGGTCTATGCACTACAGAAGTTCAGACATTACCTATTGGGAAAACACTTTAAGATGTTTACAGATCACTCAGCCCTGAAATACCTAGTCAACAAGCCAGTGTTGGGGGGTAGAATCTGTCGATGGTTACTGTTATTTCAAGAATTTTATTTTGAAGTAATAGTTAAACCAGGGAAATTGAATGCAGGACCTGACCACCTGTCCAGGGTCACAAATGGAGAAGAACCTATGAATTTAGAAGACACCTTTCTAGATGCACAATTATTCTTAGTACAAATTGTTGATGACTACTTCGCAGAGATCATCCAGTACTTAAGCACAGGTACTGCGCCGCAAGAATATACCACTACGCAGAAGAATAACCTGGTAGTCCACACAATTGATTATCAATTGATCGCATGACACTTATACAAGATGGGCACAAACAACATCTTGCGAAGGTACGTATTAGAGCACGAACGATCAAGAATTTTAGCAGAAGCCTACGAGGGAATCACGAGAGGGAATTATGAAGGAAAAGATACCGTGAAGAAGGTACTACACACAGGAATATGGTTGCCAACAATTTACAGGGACTCGAAAGAGTACTGTCAGAGATGCGATGTTTGTCAAAGGGTAGGCAAACAAAAACAGAAGGGACGAGATGCCACTACGACCACAAGTAACATTACAGGCATTTGATAAATGGGCAATCAACTTTGTGGGACCAATTAACCCACCAGCCAAAATAATAGGGGCAATATACATTATCACCACGATGGAATACCTAACAAGATGGGTGGAAGCTGCACCAGTAAAAGATTGTAGCGTAGAGACAACTGCACACTTCTTGTTCGAACAAGTCATCACTAGATTTGGGTGCCCAAGAGTTTTTTTGAGCTACCAAGGCACACACTTCATAAAAAATACCATTTGTGCACTGACTAAAGAGTTTGAAGTTCATCACCAGAAGAGCACACTGTATCACCCACAGGCAAATGGCACAGTATAAGCCTTCAACAAAATTATGGAGAGCGGACTAACAAAGATCTTTAATGTCAACAGAGACGACTGGGACCTCAAGGTACCAACAATATTATGGGCGTATAGGACCACATGCAAAAAGTTGACAGGGCACACATCATTCAAGATAGTCTATGGCCAAGAAGTAATAGTGCCATTAGATTTTTTAGTAACCAACTTACGTGTAACAACTATCACACAGATGAGAGAACGAGGCGCAATACATGAAAGACTGAATCAATTATTGTCAATGGAGGAAGAACGAATTTTGGCAGGATTCCATCAACAAGTGCACACAACAAGAGAGAAATCTTGGCACGATCGACACATCAAGAAGAAAACGTTTAAGGAAGGAGATCTAGTATTGGTCTACGATAGTTAGTCATTTCAGTACTCAGGGAAGCTCAAAATGCATTGGTTAGGACCATACGAGGTAAAATTTGTCATAGACGGAGGAGCTGTACAATTAATATATTTAGTAGGTGAAAAACTTCGAGGAATGATCAATGGGAGCCGACTGAAGCTGTGTAAGGACAGTCGACCACCCACCGCGCACTAAAAAAATAAAAATAAATAAAAATTCTAAAATGAAAAAGAGAACAAAAAGGAAACAAGACTAAAAAGAGCGCAGCACACCAGATATAGAAAGACCACATGACGTTCGAAACAAAAATTTGGCAAGGGAACGAACAACGACTACATACAGAGGGAAAATAAGCGGGAAACATAAAGCCGACAAAAGCAATATGACAGGACAGAACTAAGCAGAATTAAAGCACGGTAAGGACCGATGGGACATCACATCAAACACACCAACAAGAGATGGCAAAGCAAACATAATGGCAAGTATGAAATTTCCGCAGATGCATTGAACCCATAGTTATGAGGCATTAAACACATAATGAAGGAAGCTTCCTCGAAAAGATTTGTGACCAGACCATACAACACACGAGAACGAGAGCGACTGGTCTATTCGTGAAAGGAAAATAGAATGAGAACAATAGCAGCCAAAACGACCAGAGCGATACCACGAAACTCCCAGAAATTATTCGAACTTAGCAAACATTCGACAGTCACTACTATGGCACCATTGAAGCGAGCAGAAGCAATTCAGACCAACCAGGGTTCAAAGTAGGTCACGGGGACAGCAGCCCGAGATCTTCGACATCGACAAAATTCCATCCCCAGAGAGGACACCGGTGAACTCTAAACTGATACTGGAAGAAATTCAACAACCACAAGCAAAGGCCATGAAAGTGGATGCACCAGCAACAGTTGAGGTGCCTCATAATGAGGAAGTGGAAACCCCACAGGAAGTGGACCCAAAAAGCACTGAAGAATCCCTGGAGGTTAACAGAATGGAACAAAATATGGAAGCACCAACGCAACCAGACGAGTCGAAAATGACCCTCTCAGGTCAACCAACAGAGGAGACCGCTGTGAATGCCTCGGCTTGGGAAAAATGGCTGATGGGGGAACAACCGGAAGTTGTTCGAACTTCGAACCAACCACTGCAGTAGGAAGATAAAGTTCATATACCGAACTCACCCCGTAAGAAACCTGCAACATAAATTATTTTACCACACATACCAGCTGGAGTACAGGTAGAAACGGAGCTACTGGGTCACATCGAGAAGCTCAAGTATTCCGACCATGATGTATTAGATGAAACCAAGTTCCCATAACTTGCACATATGGTAATTATGCAAACCATAACCGTAAACCAACTTGGAGAAACGATTAGCCAGCCACACTAGTGGGAAACTGGGCTGGACAGAAAAATAATCTTAGGTTTGTTGAAGCTACCACATTTTGGCAGAGGTCAGTATGCGACATCATGCGTCAAGTAGCTGTTGGAAGTCACACATAGAGGTCACATATGGCTGGACAAACTCGTCCCCATAACTATTGAGCTTATCACACAAATAACAGGGTTACCAACCCAGGGTATGGATCCCGCATTGATTTTGGACGACAAATCCAAGGAGAAAACATTGGCAGAAGAAATGAAGAAGAAATATGGCACCGCCAGAGGAATGAGGGGAATCATAATCAAACTAATCAACAACGTAGCTACACAACTGGGTGCAAAGATCTTAGCTTTCCAATTGCTCAAAAAATGCCGCAAAGAGGAAGTACCAGCAAGAGTCATTGCAGTTGTAGCTCAGTGTGCAGAAGGCACCTCTATGAGTTGGGCACCATATCTACTGAATTTATTTCAAGAGGACCACAAGGATGCATAGGACCTAGGCACAAAGTTTCATTACTCATGGCTAATTATCGTAATAGCCTTCATGGGATGGTGAGAACCAGGGTATGTGGTCTTTTGTACCAAACCATAGCCAGTGGGAGCGAGATACCTCTTACTGAGATCTAGGACGCAGGCGAGGCAAAAGAGGGAGAAAAAAATCATATTCGAAGCATATCTACGGGATATATAGGAAGCTATCAGTCGATCATGGAGAATAACACTAGAGGTTATCGCACAATATGCATACATCGCCAATTTTCGGGCCACAAGATAGACAATGTGGATACAACCAAGGCAGGATCCAGATAAACAATGGCTACAAATGTGCTACTGCATCACAGAGGGTGATATCGACATGGTCATTAACGAATGGCCTGATGAATGGAGGATCCCAACCATTACCCAGTAAGTGTCGGAAACAACAACAAAAAGAGAGGCAAAACATTCATAAACACAGCCTCTGGAAATCCAAGTGCCCAAGAAACCACGAATGGGCCAAGACAAGCTGACTCAAGCAGACGAAGGGCACAAGAAGACAGGGACCCATAAGGGGAGGAAAGAGACTACACAACTGACCAATGGACAACCGAAACAAGCTAAGGGAGCGTGAGAGACCACCCCAAACCCCATCACACAAGAACCAGGGGGACAAAAGAGACCAACCGTGTAGGAAGGAGGCACGTGCAAGAAATCAAAGGTGCAACAAGCATCTCCATACTATATGATCACGAAGGACGACGGGGAAATGATTTCCAGAATGGTCAAGGATTGCTTAGCAGAAGATTTCGATCATGCAACACATCATAGGGATAAACTGCAAAAAGAGATGGAAGAAATGTGACAGTTCCTCAAGAAATTTGGGGAAGCACAGACAATAAGCAGCAAAAAAGGCATAGAGCCATTGACAATACAGGCCAAAGAAAGAGTGGAGGTAGAAGAACGAGACCCATTCCACTCCATGCCACATGAAAATGAAACGATTTACATCAAACCTAACATGTTGCGCATGGATGAAATTGTGGGGCAGACACCCCTAAAGGATTTGGACCACATCCAATTGATCTTGACACAGATTCCATCAAGGGCACTACACAAATTTCATGTTAGTGTTGACCATGAGGTACAGTCTCGTGCGCATTAAAACTTAGTCGAGCTACAACACGCAACAAAGAAGCGTGAGGTGTTGGAAAAAATTTGTGAGCAGGCCAAGCTCGAAACTCAGGAGGAAAAATAACACATGAATGAACTAGAACGAAGAGTGGGAGGAGTTTTTAAGAAACTCCCAAGCACCGCGCAAGGGAATGAACTTCCGGTAGCAGGAAATATTGACCAGATTGCGCAGGCAATTGATCAATATCAGAAGGAAATCGAGAATATCCGTGAACATCTCACACCAAACACTCCACCGGTAGTGAAGGAGAGAAGGAAGAAGGAAACAATAGCGCAGTTGCAGGAGATGGAACAACAGGTTATCACATCAACTGAATTGATCGATAAAGCAACACAACTTTAGAGAAGGTTGGAGGAGGATCCACAGGTCCAACGCTGGGACAATGAAGAGAAACGGATCAATGCAATGATCCAAGAACTCAAACAAAGATAGATGACCATGCTAATCCCAGAACGCGTCAAAGGGACGCATGAGATAAAGAAGATGCAGTCAAAACTTATCCTTGCACAAACACAGAAAAATGAGCGTCAGGTTCAAATAGAGCTACTACAGGAACGGGTAGCATAAATACTCGCACAGGCAGAAGGAGCTAAAAAACAGATAGCACAAACCCAAACCGAATGTGCAGGATTGTTGAGCGATGAAGTGGCAGTTCAAGTAGTAGACACCATCAAGGAAAATCTCGCGTAGGCACTGAACTCCTGAAATACATGAACCCTGGGTCAATAACTCAGAAAGTAGAAGAAAGAAGTTAAAAGACAACAGTGAATGAAAAAGGCGCTCACCTTCCTCTGGCTCATCTGGTTAACAGGGTTGGAGCTTGGTGGTAGCAACAATAGCACTAGGTTCTGCATCAATGATTTGTCTCCTCGTTTCTAGTTCTGACTTAGAGTTGGAACCCGCATTTGATTCAAAGGCTTTCACCTCAGCCACCAACAACTGCTTCAAGCGACAATCAACAATGTTGTGCCAGGGGCTCTTATGGAAGTCACACCACTTCCTGATATCTTTCTTTGTCTTTATGGTGTCCTTCTTTTCTTGCGGCCTGGACTGACTGTCCTCAGGCTGTCCATATTTTCTCTGTCCTTTGTTCTGTGGGTTGGGGCCTCCCTTTCTTGGATTTTGCTGTGAGGGGTTCCCAGGCCCAAATTGTTGCGTCTTTTGTTTCATCTTCGGCTTGATTTTGATGGCATATCATTAGGTCGCGCCCAAGGATGAGATGTCCATAAAATCCATTTCACTCTGGATGTATCTATACAGACCGCCGCAATACTTGAGCACCATATGTCACTTAGAATATTTGGTACCCAGCTTGGTTCGCAAGGTATGGAATATATTTGTGAACTCCAGCACCGCTTGGTCTCTTTCCTTCCGCAACGTGGTCCATTTTGTGTACAGGTCGTCATAACTTCCAATAGGGTAGTATTGTTCCTTAATAACATCCACGAAGGACTCCCAGGGGACTCTGACAATAAATAATGAGGGTTCCTCTGTTTTCTCTTTCTCACAAAAATTTTCCCACCTGTTAGCAATAAAAAACGCACTGACAATTTTTGATTGAATGATGCCTAATCTTGCTGGGAACTTTTGATTACCTTCCAAAGCTCCAAATGCATATTATAAAGCACCAATGGAAAGATTAGGATTTCTAGATGTCAATTGACTATTCAAGCATGTGAAACGACCTTTCCACGGCTGGAAAAATTGATTTTTCCCAAGGCAGTTTATTTATGGAAAACCTACACTTTCGGTGGTTAACTAGACCTGAAGTTCGCCTTCCTTAACCACCAAAAGTAGAGATTTCGGTGGTTAAAGAGCCTAATTTTTACCTGAGTTAATCACCAAAATCTTGTCATTGCCAGAATGACCGAATTTTTGCCCAGATCAGGATTTTTTGAGTTGGAATGGTTTGAAACCTCTTCGAATGGACATTTGTTGAATTATCAAGTCAGATCCAATAACTATTTTGATGGATAAGGGAAAGAAGAGGTGTTTCAATAATTTTTGGTACCTTTTTCAAAGGCAAAAAATTAGGGTTTTTGCACACCTCAACAAATTCAAATTTTATCTCTTGGAAGAGTCATCAATCAGCCTTGGAAGGCTATTCTGCACTGCACATGGACTCTACAAGATTTGAAGACCATGAAATGTGGGATTGACCTCATTTTGAGGATCATTCCTTATCTTTTGCAATTTAGTTTTGACTTTCTATTTTAGGCATATCTGATCCATTAATTCAGGATCTACATATTGTGTTGTAAAAGCTATAAAGCTGAAAACTGAAGATGAACACAAGGTTCGATTTTGAGTTCTATATTCTACTGTTTTGTATGAAAGACACTTTCTTTAATATATCAGCCTGCAAGATTCTTTCATTTGTTACTGTCAGACCTTATTTTATTTTTGTCTATGCTTATGAGTGGAATTAGTTCTTTTGTCTCTGTTTAATGATCCTATGGTAACTGTCATCTTACTTTTGATTGTTGAGCAAGAATCACAAGCATTTTTGGCTAGTTTGTTGACCCATCATATATATGGTTTTATGTATGTTTTGGTTAATTGATTAGTTTTCTTATCCATTTGTTATACAAACCAATCTGACAATAGCTCTTGAAGGCCTTGTGTTGCATGAATATAGTTAAGACTATCTTGAGAATACAATCCAGAGGTTAAGATATTCATCTTGATCCAAACCCACACCTATTATTGAGAAAATAGTTTCCAAAAAGATTAAGTTACCAGGCATCTCTGACTTACAGCCTAGGAGAGTTTCCTGGAGTGATAACAAATTGGCGCTATTGTCGGAGAGAGGAGAACGAAGCTCGACTTCCTTGGGAGACGAAAATATCCAGCTTTGATGATAGACAAAGATTGGACATCATTTGGTTGTAATTATCTATCTGGCGACTCCATGAAGGACAAATTCAGTGGCGAATCCACAATAATCAAATGTCAAAAGCGTTTGTAGCTCTTTTGGCTCGGAGGTTTGCACCTCTTGACTTCTCAATAGTTCCTGGTTTCCCACATCCAGTTCCTTCCATAGATTCTTGGGAAGATCACCTTCCAAGATTTGCAGAAAAGAAAGAAGATAATCCTTCAGATCATCTCATCAGATTTCATCAATGCATGGTTCAGCTGGATATATATCATGAGGATGTGCTCATGAAGATGTTTGTCTTCTCATTAGAAGGAGATGCTCATGAATGGTATCGATCTTTACCTCCTTCTATCATATCTTCTTTAAAAGAGTTTCATACAGTATTCCATCATTGATGTGAAAGGTATTTTGCTCGGGAAATTCTTCTCGAGGGCTGTTGTGAAAAATTTCATTCATATATTCAAAATGTTTATTCTTCTAGTTGTGAACATGGAATTCTTTCTATTATTGTTGTTCAAGAGGAAGATCTTCAAGATAGAGTTGATGTGAATATTGATAATTGTGTGACTGAAGATTCTCGGGATTGTTCTTCTTATGTACCTACTACTTTAAACAAAAATGAAAAGGATCATAGGGTAGGGGAAGAAGAAGATGAATTTTCAGCTGAAAGTCTCTTTAAAGAATGTTGTGATGAATTTGAAAAACACGTTCAATAGGAAGCAGTTGATTCTTATGTTTGCAGAGATGAAAGTTATGTTGTTAAGGAAGATCTTCATGATACAAATGGTTATAATGAGAATTATATATCTGTATATGCATCAGATCTTATCTCTGTTGCACATGTTGCCTTTGATTTGTATGAAGAATTAGTTATAAAAGAGGATTGTTCTCAAATTTTTGAAGAGGTTTCTTATGACATTTTTTCGCCTGTGACTGATGAGAAGGATTTGAAGATTGCTTGTCTTTCTTTGCCAGATACAAAGGTTTTTTTTTCACCTATCTTTGATAAGTATGCAGATGAAGGAGATCAAATTTCTATATCAAATGATGTTGATTTGAGCAGCAGCCAGCCTATATATGATAGCTATGGATCTGATTTTGAAGAGCCTTTTTCTTTGCCTATCGAAGAACAACATCAAGTTGAAGTCAACCATTCACTTTTCACAGCTGATGTCCTTTCTCCAGAATTTTGTCATGAATATGATTTGTTTCATCAAATTAAGGGACAATATGATTGTGTTGAAAAATCCGTGGTTGAATATGATACTTTTCTGAGAGATTCAAAGGTTATGTCTTTTGAGATTCCAGATGATAAAGAGAAGATTGCATATAGAAATAGTCCTAGATCAGATTAGGAACATCATGGAACTAATATAGGAAAGCAACTTTTCAACTTTAAATAGCGAGGTATTGTCATACATAAATTTTATGATCCAATTGCTATATGGATGGACTCACAGTTTTTAGTAATGTCATATATTACAGAGTTTGGCATCATGGTTTGCAGCAGTGAACCTGAGCCAGTTGCAGTTCTCTTGTGGTATCTTTTGTTCTCCTTCCATGTTCTTTGTTGTATACATAAAGATGGGTCAAGCAATTTGTTGCTTGAATTATTTTTCTGGAAATTTGTATATACCTGAAACATGTATTTGCAGCAGTTAGAGTAGGGTAGTATAGAAAAATAAACTCACGGGTGAGTATTTCAAATTTGCACAATGCGTGAAATTTGCATTTAGCATTATGGTTTTGGTTTTGAAATAAAAATTCCATCCCCAATGGATATAAGGTAATTTTGACAGGGGTAGTTTAACTTCAAAAGACGAGCAGAGTTATGGGTGTTTGAATAAAGATTGCAGAGGTCTGGTGACAACATTTGAGACTCCATAGCCCAATGGACTAGACGCAGAAAAATTGTGGATGATTGTTGAGCAGGTTGCAGGGTTTTTCAGGTTAAGGCACACGTTTACTTGTTCTTGGCAACTCACAGGGAGCGTGTCATTCCTAGAAGGAGCCTATGTTGGCACATAGATGTGCTTATTAAAATTTTTCTAAAGGTGCTGCTTTTACAAGCTTATTAAGGCAGAAATGCATTTATGATGTTAAAAAATGAAAAGAAGAGAAATCATGGCCTTATGCATGGATTTTCTTTGTGGGCCTGAAGGCTAGCTCCACGCTCCAGTTTCTAATGTATCTGCAATCAACAAACAAAGGAGTTAATAATCTAATGTAACAAGTGTCAAGATAACTCTAGTATCATAGTTGGGCATCAAGTCACATATGTTTGAAATAAGAGTGTGCATTAATACTAAAACAGAGCACTCGTTGATATTATAAGCAAGTCTAAGATCATCCATAGGTTACATTTTCTGGAGAAAGTGACAACCAGTTTGCATTGCAAAAGATTGAAGTCTCGGACATTAAATGTGTTGATGAGTATATTCATAAGCTAGCAAGCAAATCACCCAGGGTTTCAAGACACGCATCGTGAAAGATCTCAGCATAAGAATCTAGCCAACGCAGAAGCATCAATGAAATCAAAGGGAATGCATTTAGGGTTGGAAGATTTAAATTGTGGAGATCAAGCTACAACATAAATCAGAGAGGTTTTTCATAGAAATTGCTTATGTCAATGCAAATTTTAACGCCTCATGTTCTAATTTTCATTGTTTTATCCTGTTTGATCTCCATGTTTGTCAACTTCAGTACATTTCTTATTATTGGCAAGACATCTCCAGTCACATATCAAGTTCTAGGACACTTGAAGACTTGCTTGGTTCTGGCATTTGGCTACATTTTACTTCATGATCCATTTAGTTGGCAGAATATTCTGAGAATATTTCATTTTTGTGCAGTTGACAGTCAATCAAATACAGAGCAAACATGACAGAGAGTACAGGGTTTCAGCTGGGAACGATTGGAGCTTTATGTCTCTCTATTATTTCCTTTGTTTCGATAGTCATCTGCAACAAGGCTCTCATCATCACTCTCAGATTTAACTTCGCCACAACATTGACTAGTTGGCATCTTTTGGTTACATTATGTTCTCTGCATATAACATTATGGTTGAAACTGTTTGAACATAAGCCATTTGATGCACGGGCTGTAATGGGATTTGGTATTTTGAATGGTATCTCGATTGGACTTTTGAACCTTTGCCTGGGTTTCAACTCTTTTGGATTCTATCAGATGACCAAGTTGGCAATTATTCCTTGTACTGTTCTTTTGGAAACTCTCTTTTTCAAGAAGGATTTCAGCCGGAAAATCCAGTTTTCACTTGTGATCTCGCTGCTGGGTGTTGGCATTGCTACTGTCACTAACTTGCAGCTCAATCTTCTGGGATCAGTGTTATCTCTACTTGTGATAGTGACGACATGTGTTGCACACCATCCAAAAAAGATTCAAAGTTTCTTCAACACAACTTTTGTACCAATCATGCCCATATCAAGCAACGACTTTGTTCATTACTGGTCATGATCCAGAAATAAATTGTGAGATTAGTTATGAAGATATATGTATCCTTAGCTTTACATCTAGAGTACGAGCTCTGTCTCTAAACTGAAGTTTAAATCCTTCAAAAAGAATTTATGTTTATAGCAATGCTATGGATAAAAAGAATCGACTTGCTCTAAGAATTTTCTGAGCAGGGGAAGTATACAGATTTCACAGAAGATAAGTGACAGAATATTTTGAAGCAGAGGAAAGATTGACTTGCTCCCGGTGATCGATATGCAAGAAAGTTTAGCAGAAGAAAAAGATCCTTGTTCTAAATGGGGTTCTATTTAGATGGTAGTATTCCGAGCATAATAAAAGGTGTCTGTAAGTTACAATTTCTCTTTTCATATGAAAGATGTGTTGAATCAAGCGAGGTAAGGAGATAAAAGAAATTGATCAAAGATTCCTATAATCTTGGATCTTTAATAAAATTTATACATTTATGCCTATAAATCTCTCCCAGTTGTGCCTTTCGAAATCAAAAGATGTTCTTGATCCTATTGAAGGGTGCTCTTGATCCTATTGAAATCCAATCACATTGACTTTTCTATTTGAATCATATTTAGGGTTCAAGCCAGCGATTGAGGAATATACGGTTAAAGATATAGACAGGTGGCAACCCAAATTCATTGATGATAAGATGGCAGAAAATCCCAGATTTGCCTGCAATTCGAGACATCTCGGAAACAATTTAGTTTGTTTCAGATTTTATTATGATTTAGTTTTCCATAAAGTTAGCAAATAGTTATTGTTCTTTTTTCTATTTAAAATAGGCTTTGTAATGGAAAAGGGGAAGCCCGAGGGGGCTAAGGGTTGTAACTTCTAGGAGTGAAATAGAAGAAGTCTTTTCCAAGTTTTATGATGGTAAAAACGCAAAGGTTGGAACTTTAAAGTTTATTGTTGATGAAGCAGTCATAGCTACAGCTACAGGACACAAACAATCCGCTGGAGTTGATTGAAAAGATAAATCTCAAGACCAACGTAAAGCTACTGCAAGCTTTTAGAGTACTTTGTCATCCACCTGATGAGTGTACTATTTCTATAATAATCGACATGGAATTTCCAAAGTCAGATGATAAATTGTAAAGGCTGAATAACTCCATGCCCAATACTAAAGGCACAAGGTCTGCCAGGTTCTTGGAAACCTCACAGGGAGGTCTCCATCCTAGTTGGAGCCAATGTTAGCAATAAAAAATGCACTGGCAATTTTTGATTGAATGATGCCTAATCTTGTTGGGAACTTTTGATTACCTTCCCGAGCTCCAAATGCAGATTTGAAAGCACCATGTCGATTGACTATTCAAGCATGTGAAACGACCTTTCCACGGTTGGGAAAATTGATTTTTCCCAAGGCAGTTTATTTCTGGAAAACCTGCACTTTCAGTGGTTAACTAGCCCTGAAGTTCACCTTCCCTAACCACCAAAAGTAGAGCTTTCGGTGGTTAAAGAGCCTAATTTTTACCTGAGTTAATCACCAAAATCCTATCATTGCCAGAATGACCGAATTTTTGCCCAGATCAGGATTTTTTGAGTTGGAATGGTTTGAAACCTCTTCGAATGGACATTTGTTGAATTATCAAGTCAGATCCAATAACTATTTTGATGGATAGGGGAAAGAAGAGGTGTTTCAATAATTTTTGGTACCTTTTTCAAAGGCAAAAAATCAGGGTTTTTGCACACCTCAGCAAATTCGAATTTTATCTCTTGGAAGAGTCATCAATCAACCTTGGAAGGTTATTTTGCACTGCACAGGGACTCTACGAGATTTTAAGACCATGAAATGTGGGATTGACCTCATTTTGAGGATCATTCCTTATCTTTTGCAAGTTAGTTTTGACTTTCTATTTTAGGCATATTTGATCCATTAATTCATGATCTAGATATTGTGTTGTAAAAGCTATAAAGCTTAAAACTGAAGATGAACACAAGGTTCGATTTTGAGTTCTATATTCTATTGTTTTTTATGAAAGACACTTTCTTTAATATATCAGCCTGCAAGCTTCTTTCATTTGTTACTGTCAGACCTTCTTTCATCTTTGTCTATGCTTATGAGTGGAATTAGTTCTTTTGTCTCTGTTTAATGATCCTATGGTAACTATCATCTTACTTTTGATTGTTGAGCAAGAATCACAAGCATTTTTAGCTAGTTTGTTGACCCATCATATATATGGTTTTATGTATGTTTTGGTTCATTTATTAGTTTTCTTATCCATTTGTTATACAAACCTATCTGACAATATCTCTTGAAGGCCTTGTGTTGCATGAATATAGTTAAGACTATCTTGAGAATACAATCCATAGGTTAAGATATTCATCTTGATCCAAATCCACACCTATTATTGAGAAAATAGTTTCCAAAAAGATTAAGTTACTAGGCATCTCTGACTTACAGCCTAGGAGAGTTTCCTGGAGTGATAACAAATTGGCGCCGTTGTCGGGGAGAGGAGAACGAAGCTCAACTTCCTTGGGAGACGACAAGATCCAGCTTTGATGATAGACAAAGCTTGGACATCATTTGGTTGTAATTATCTATCTGGCAACTCCATGAAGGACACATTCAGTGGTGACTCCACAATAATCAAATGTCAAAAGCGTTTGCAGCTCTTTTGGCTCGGAGGTTTGCACCTCTTGACTTCTCAACAGTCCCTAGTTTCCCACATCCAGTTCCTTCTATAGATTCTTGGGGAGATCACCTTCCAAGATTTGTAGAAAAGAAAGAAGATAATCCTACAGATCATCTCATCAGATTTCATCAATGCATGGTTCAGCTAGATATATATCATGAGGATGTGCTCATGAAGATGTTTGTCTTCTCATTAGAAGGAGATGATCGTGAATGGTATCGATCTTTACCTCCTTCTAGCATATCTTCTTTAAAAGAGTTTCATACAATATTCCATCATTGATGTGAAAGGTATTTTGCTCGGGAAATTCTTCTTGAGGGTTGTTGTGAAAAATTTCATTCATATATTCAAAATGTTTATTCTTCTAGTTGTGAACATGGAATTCTTTCTATTATTGTTGTTCAAGAGGAAGATCTTCAAGATAGAGTTGATGTGAATATTGATGATTGTGTGACCGAATATTCTCAGGATTCTTATTCTTATGTACCTACTACTTTAAACAAAAATGAAAAGGATCATAGGGTAGGGGAAGAAGAAGATGAAATTTCAACTGAAAGTCTCTTTAAAGAATGCTGTGATGAATTTGAAAAGCATGTTCAGCAAGAAGCAATTGATTCTTTTGTTTGCAGAGATGAAAGTTATGTTGTTAAGGAAGATCTTCATGATACAAATGGTTATAATGAGAATTATATATCTGTAGATGCATCAGATCTTATCTCTGTTGCACATGTTGCCTTTGATTTGTATGAAGAATTAGTTATAAAAGAGGATTGTTCTCAAATTTTTGAAGAGGTTTCTTATGACATTTTTTCGCCTGTGACTGATGAGAATGATTTGAAGATTGCTTGTCTTTCTTTGCCAGATACAAAGGTTTTTTGTTCACCTATCTTTGATAAGTATGCAGACGAAGGAGATCAGATTTCTATATCAAATGATGTTGATTTGAGCAGCATCCATCCTATATATGATAGCTATGGATCTGATTTTGAAGAGCCTTTTTCTTTGCCTATCGAAGAACAACATCAAGTTGAAGTCAACCATTCAGTTTTCACAGCTGATGTCCTTTCTCTAGAATTCTATCATGAATATGATTTGTTTCATCAAATTAAGGGACAATATGATTGTGTTGAAAAATCCGTGGTTGAATATGATACTTTTCTGAAAGATTCAAAGGTTATGTCTTTTGAGATTCCAGATGATAAAGAGCAGATTGCATATGGCAATAGTCCTAGATCAGATTAGGAACATCATGGAACTAATATAGGAAGGCATATTTTCAACTTTAAATAGCGAGGTATTGTCATACATAAATTTTATGATCCAATTTCTATATGGATGGACTCACGGTTTTCAGTAATGTCATATATTACAGAGTTTGGCATCATGGTTTGCAACAGTGAACCTGAGCCGGTTGCAGTTTTCTTGTGGTATCTTTTGTTCTCCTTCCATGTTCTTTGTTGTATACATAAAGATGGGTCAAGCAATTTGTTGCTTGAATTATTTTTCTGGAAATTTGTATATACCTGAAACATGTATTTGCAGCAGTTAGAGTAGGGTAGTATAGAAAAATAAACTCACGGGTGAGTATTTCAAATTTGCACAATGCGTGAAATTTGCATTTAGCATTATGGTTTTGGTTTTGAAATAAAAATTCCATCCCCAATGGATATAAGGTAATTTTGACAGGGGTAGTTTAATTTCAAAAGATGAGCAGAGTTATGGGAGTTTGAATAAATATTGGAGAGGTCTGTTGACAACATTTGAGACTCCATAGCCCAATGGACTAGACGCAGAAAAATTGTGGATGATTGTTGAGCAGGTTGCAGGGTTTTTCAGGTTAAGGCACATGTTTACTTGTTCTTGGCAGCTCACAGGGAGCGTGTCATTCCTAGAAGGATCCTATGTTGGCACACATATGTGCTTATTAAAATTTTTCTAAAGGTGCTGCTTTTACAAGCTTATTAAGGCAGAAATGCATTTATGATGTTAAAAAATGAAAAGAAGAGAAATCATGGCCTTATGCATGGATTTTCTTTGTGGGCCTGAAGGCTAGCTCCACGCTCCAGTTTCTAATGTATCTGCAATCAAGAAACAAAGGAGTTAATAATCTAATGTAACATGTGTCAAGATAACTCTAGTATCACAGTTGGGCATCAAGTCACATATGTTTGAAATCAGAGTGCACATTAATACTAAAACAGAGCACTCGTTGATATTATAAGCAAGTCTAAGATCATCCATAGGTTAGATTTTCTGGAGAAAGTGACAACATGTTTGCATTGCAAAATATTGAAGTCTCGGACATTAAATGTGTTGATGAATATATTCAGAAGCTAGCAAGCAAATCACCCACGGTTTCAAGACATGCATCGTGAAAGATCTCAGCATAAGAATCTAGCCAATGCAGAAGCATCAATGAAATCAAAGGGAATGCATTTAGGGTTAGAAGATTTAAATTGTGGAGATCAAGCTGCAACAGAAATCAGAGAGGTTTTTTATAGAAATTGCTTCTGTCAATGCCAATTTTAATGCCTCACTTTCTAATTTTCATTGTTTTATCCTATTTGATCTCCGTGTTTGTCAACTTCAGTACATTTCTTATGATTGGAAAGACATCTCCAGTCACATATCAAGTTCTAGGACACTTGAAGACTTGCTTCGTTCTGGCATTTGGCTACATTTTACTTCATGATCCATTTAGTTGGAAAAATATTCCGGGAATATTTCATTTTTGTGCAGTTGACAGTCAATCAAATACAGAGCAAACCTGACAGAGAGTACAGGGTTTCGGCTGGGAATGATTGGATCTTTAAGTCTCTCTATTATTTCCTTTGTTTCGATAGTCATCTGCAACAAGGCTCTCATCAGCACTCTCAGATTTAACTTCGCCACAACATTGACCAGCTGGCATCTTCTGGTTACATTCTGTTCTCTGCATATAACATTACGGTCGAAATTGTTTGAACATAAGCCATTTGATGCACGGGCTGTAATGGGATTTGTTATTTTGAATGGTATCTCTATTGGACTTTTGAACCTTTGCCTGGGTTTCAACTTTGTTGGATTCTATCAGATGACCAAGTTGGCAATTATTTCTTGTACTGTTCTTTTGGAAACTCTCTTTTTCAAGAAGGATTTCAGCCGGAAAATCTAGTTTTCACTTGTGATCTCGCTGCTGGGTGTTGGCATTGCTATTGTCACTAACTTGCAGCTCAATCTTCTGGGATCAGTGTTATCTCTACTTGCGATAGTGACGACATGTGTTGCATGCCATCCAGAAAAGATTCAAAGTTTCTTCAACACAACTTTTGTACCAATCATGCCCATATCAAGCAACGACTTTGTTCATTACTGGTCATGATCCAGAAATGAATTGTGAGATTAGTTATGAAGATATATGTATCCTTAGATTTACATCTAGAGTATGAGCTCTGTCTCTAAACTGAAGTTTAAATCCTTCAAAAAGAATTTATGTTTATAGCAATGCTATGAATAAAAAGAATCGACTTGCTCTAAGAATTTTCTGAGCAGGGTAAGTATACAAATTTCACAGAAGATAAGTGACAGAATATTTTGAAGAAAAGGAAAGATTGACTTGCTCCTGGTGATCGATATGCAAGAAAGTTTAGCAGAAGAAAAAGATCCTTGTTCTAAATGGGGTTCTATTTAGATGGTAGTATTCCGAGCATAATAAAAGGTGCCTGTAAGTTACAGTTTCTCTTTACATATGAAAGATGTGTTGAATCAAGCGAGGTAAGGAGATAAAAGAAATTGATTAAAGATTCCTATAATCTTGGATCTTTAACAAACTTTATACATTTATGCATGTAAAACTCTCCCAATTGTGCCTTTCGAAATCAAAAGATGCTCTTGATCCTATTGAAGGGTGCTCTTGATCCTATTGAAATCCAATCGCATGGACTTTTCTATTTGAAGCAGATTTAGGGTTCAAGCCAGCGATTGAGGAATATACGGTTAAATATATAGACAGGTGGCAACCCAAATTCATTGATTATAAGATGGCATAAAATCCCAGATTTGCCAGCAATTCGAGACATCTCGGAAACAATTTAGTTTGTTTGAGTTTTTATTATGATTTAGTTTTCCATAAAGTTAGCAAATAGTTATTGTTCTTTTTGCTATTTAAAATAGGCTTTGTAATGGAAAAGGGGAAGCCCGAGGGGGCTAAGGGTTGTAGCTTCTAAGAGTGAAATAGAAGAAGTGTTTGCCAAGTTTTATGATGGTAATAATGCAAAGTTTGGAACTTTAAAGTTTATTGTTGATGAAACAGTCATAGCTATAGCTACAGGACACAAACAATCTGCTGGAGCGGATTGAAAAGATAAATCTCAAGAACATCATAAAGCTACTACAAGCTTTTAGAGTACCGTGTCATCCACCTGATGAGTGTACTATTTCTATAATAATCGACATGGAATTTCCAAAGTCAGATGATAAATTGTAAAGGATGAATAACTCCATGTCAAATACTAAAGGCACAAGGTCTGCCAGATTCTTGGAAACCTTGCAGGGAGGTCTCCATCCCAGTTGGAGCCAATGTTAGCAATAAAAAACACACGGACAATTTTTGATTGAATGATGCCTAATCTTGTTGGAAACTTTTGATTACCTTCCCGATTTCCAAATTCAGATTTGAAAGAACCAATGAAAAGATTAGGATTTCTAGATGTCGATCGACTATTCAAGCATGTGAAACGACCTTTCCACGGCTGGGAAAATTGATTTTTCCCAAGGCAGTTTATTTCTGGAAAACCTGCACTTTCGGTGGTTAACTAGCCCTGAAGTCAGATCCAATAGCTATTTGTTGAATGATCAAGTCAGATCCAATAGCTATTTTGATGGATAAGGGAAATAAGAGGTGTTTCAATAATTTTTGGTACCTTTTTCAAAGACAGAAAATCAGGGTTTTTGCACACCTCAGCAAATTCGAATTTTATCTCTTGGAAGAGTCATTAATTAGCCTTGGAAGGCGATTCTGCACTACACAGGGACTCTACAAGATTTGAAGACCATGAAATGTGGAATTGACCTCATTTTGAGGATCATTCGTTATCTTTTGCAAGTTAGTTTTGACTTTCTATTTTAGGCATATCTGATCCATTAATTCAGGATCTAGATACTGTGTTGTAAAAGCTATAAAGCTGAAAACTGAAGATGAACACAAGGTTCGATTGTGAGTTCTATATTCTACTGTTTTGTATGAAAGACACTTTCTTTAATATATCAGCCTGCAAGATTCTTTCATTTGTTATTGTCAGACCTTCTTTCATCTTTGTCTATGCTTATGAGAGTAATTAGTTCTTTTGTCTCTGTTTAATGATCCTATGGTAATTGTCATCTTACTTTTGATTGTTGAGCAATAATCACAAGCATTTTTGGCTAGTTTGTTGACCCATCATATATATGGTTTTATGTATGTTTTGGTTAATTGATTATTTTTCTTATCCATTTGTTATACAAACCTATCTGACCATAGCTCTTGAAGGCCTTGTGTTGCATGAATATAGTTAAGACTGTCTTGAGAATACAATCCAGAGGTTAAGATATTCATCTTGATCCAAACCCACACCTATTATTGAGAAAATAGTTTCCAAAAAGATTAAGTTACCAGGCATCTCTAACTTATAGCCTAGGAGAGTTTCCTGGAGTGATAACACCACCAATCTTTGACATGGGGGACGACTTTGAGGAGCGCAAAAGTAATATTTTCTCTATTCGATAAGTTATGGACAGAGAAATACCCTTATAGAAGATTCAACCATTTGTCTACCGCATTTGCGCCTATCTGACCTTCAAATATAGGAATATCAAAGTTGATTTGTACCTTGAAGGGGGCAGCGCCTCCGTTTGAGGAAGATACATCCCCTGTTGGTATCCACTGAAGGATTTGCGTAAAACTATCCATCATCTCGTTCCTCTGTTGCGTGAGGGATTCCTCGAGCAATATTTTGAAGGGATCTCTTGTCTCATTGTATTTATTTTCTTCTTCTATGAGAGGTCGTTTGGGCTTGCGAGAGCTTTTTTCCTTAAGAGAAACAAACTCGAGACCCAATTTTTTGTACTCTAACCTCGTTGGGGACATGCATTAAGAACGACAAGGAGTAGACCGCTATGATACCACTGATCTGTAATATATTTGCAGAACGAAATGAATATAGATTATTATCAAAATATGCTTAATACATAATAAAAAATATACAGTAAAAATGGTTTCTATTCAATAAGGAAATAAAATGAAACTATAAAATGCAGCGGAAATAAGCTTGCTAGAATGGTGACGACTTATCTCTGAGAAGAGATGTGACGGCTGCGCTCATTCGCAAGAAGATGATTACAACGAGGCTTTGAAGGCCTTTTTACAATAAACAGGAATGTCAAAAACCCTAGACATCCAAAAACCTAAACCTAGGAGATGAAGCGCCAAAAGTCATGTGGGCCCCGTTTGGGTAAGTTAGTACATCAACTTCTCGGGGTCGTAACTTTTGCATACGATCTCCGTTTTAGATGCACAATAGCTCGTTGGAAAGGTCTATCTGAGGAATACACATTTTTATACGATATATCAAAGGTCATTCTAATTGTGGCGAGCCCTAAAAACGTTGTTTAGGGCCTCAAAATGGCCTCGCAAGTCAGGGACTTGAAAACTAGGGAAAAAACTGTCAAATTGTCAAACTGCCAAAATAAGCCAGTTGGAATAGGTGGGAGGCCACCGACATCCATCTAGATCATGAAACATTTTCAAGAAAAGTTTTGACGTTAAACTTTGATCAAAGTGTGAATTCTCCTCTAATAGGTAAATTCATTAGGGAAGACTTTAAACTTTGTGTAATGAGAAAACTGAAGCTTCAACTCTGATAAAAGTGAAAATCCACCTCTGCCATGCAAGTTTTTGAGAGGATTTTGAAAGTTTTAGATTCATAATTCTTTTTCGAAGTTAAATATAAAAAAACAAAGAATTTTTTCAAAAGGAAAACTACTTAAGAAAATTTCTCAAAAATGATGTTTTCGTTGGTATTTGAAATGGAAAGATTTCAAAAAAGAGAAAACAAAAGAAAGTAAGAAGAAAGTGGAACCCAAAAAATCAGAAAATTTTTGGGTGTGTTGAGGACTTCAACATATATATATAGCAAGATATCACCTACATATTGATTACTGGTTTCTTCCTTCAAATATGAGTAAGTCATTATTAATTTTCCTTGGATAATAACATGAGAGGTAAGAAAATTCAAAGGAATGCCAATTCAATACAACATGAAATTTTTTAATAGGGGTGAAACCTTGAGAGTAGATATAAGGTAGTTAAATATTCTTATCCTTTGATTCATTATAATAGGAGTAGGAATCTGGGTTATCATGTGTTGTAATCTGCATATCTTTGATATTTCTTTTAGTTGGGAAAAGCCTTATCTTTGATTCTAGTTTTCCCATTAGGGTTTCCATGTTCAATCCTCTATGTCCTATGGTGTGAGTTTGTTGTTTGTATTCACTTTATTTAATGCACAAGAAAATGTGTAGTTAGCATTAGTGTAGTCATAAAAAATTACAAGGAAAGAATAAATAATATTGCATGGTTGTATTTAATAAGAAACAATACATAGGAAGGTTAAATAAATAATCAAAGTAAATAATTTTTTTATTTCCACATTAAAAATTTAAATGAATCAGTGTTAATGAATCACGCTTGCAATAGGTTGACTGATTAGAGATCATATTGGTATTAAAGAGATGTATTCTTAGCAAGTGCACATTGAATTAAAATAAACCATGGCTAAAGCTTTGAGAAGACAAAAGGATGGAAGAATTGAAATTCAGAATGAGAAAATTTAGGAAGAGAATTAACACTCGAGGAAAAAATTGTATTAGTTAAAGGATAATATTGAATACTTATTTAATGTAAGATATAAAATTGGTAAGACACCAAGGTTCCATTGCCAATACCATGGAAAATTGGGATTTGTGCAAATTTTAGCTTGTGTAGTTGGGAGACAAGGTGAATTAGTTGGATGATCACCTTTCTCATTATAATTCAGTAAAAGAGTCTTTTGGTAGTTTTTAATTACATACCAAATACATAGGATTTAATTTGATGGAAAATAAGGGCTGGAATGGCCTATGACTTGGCAATAAATTCCAAGGGATTAAATACCATCATTGTAGTGGAACCTAGGCTATGGAGTGAATTCTTAGGGTTTTGTGGTAAATAGGAAATGGAAAAATGCTAAAACATTGTGGAAGATTATGATCATGTTGAGGCAAAAAAATGGAACCCATATTTAAAAATTATGACTTTAAGATAACCTAAGGCCACCAAGATCACCTTTGTCAATGAAAAACATGATAAAGTAATGACCACTTAAAGTGAATAAGAGGAAATAGTAAATAGAGTATGCATCAATTCATTACCTTAGTAATTTAGTGCAATATTGAAGAAGGTTAATGAGAAAATGACCTTGGCATCTAAATAATACACCAACACTTAGTAGACTAAGGAACAAATCTTGCAAGCATAAAAGAAAACCAAAGAGGTATGAAAAACAAAACCTCTTGATTGTTTATGTTTTATGAAGAAGGGCCACAAGGATGTGGATTATTGGTATTTTGATACATTCTCTTTTTGTGGTTTAGGAGGCCATCATATGGCTTCATGTTGGTAGAGATAATCCTTTTTCAAAATTTCAAATTTTTTCAATAAGAAGGAGGATCCAAGGAAAACTTCATCAAATATGCATAAATTCCATAAGAACATGAACAAAAAGAGAGTATGTAGTATCCAAAATAGTATCAAGAACCATTTGCAAGTTGACTAGACATTGGGATGTCAAATGTTGGAGGATACATTATAAGATCATTCCCAAGAATTGGATAACCAAAACAAAGAGAAGGTCGATATGGAAGAATCCATTCTTATATATACACTCCAAGAGATTGTAGTAACCAAGTATGGAAGTCACACTAGAGAAGAGTCAATAGAGAAGTGCCATCATTAAGGGAATCCCCTTTAAGGTTTTCTAGCCTCTAATATACAATGAATTTATCCATGGAAATCTATTGCAATATGGTGAAGACACTAGCTTGAAAGGGTCTTTAATACTAAGAAACTTCAAAACAATAAAATCTGATCACATTTGGAAAGGAAACTAGCAAAGTTGCTTCATTTTCTTACTGTTGTCATTTCTTTGGCATGTTATAACTATTTATTGGATATACAATTATTTTAATGCACTAGTCTATGAAAATATGTAGAAGTTGGAGTAGAAAAGTAGGGCATGTTTTAATGCTAAAGTTGTAGTAAACAAATGAGGACAACTAGAGAATAATGTATGGGTTTTGATCACATGTGATACTATCATAACAGATGGATTAACCATTAGGCCTTCTTTAGTTCCATAGGCACATCTAGAGGAATAAGATGCCAAGATAGAAAACTATTTTTACTAACCTCATCAATTCTTAGCGAGAGATGAAGGAGGATAGAAAGTGGTACCATTATAGAGGCGTGCATTGTGACATATGATAGTAATGGAGGTAAATTTTCACTAAGGAGGAATATTGCACAATTTTTTTTTCAATATACTTTTGTGGAATCTCAACAAGATTATAGTTGAGGAAATACACCATATTGTAGGAGAGGGAAGCTCTATTTTTTTGGACCTAGTGAGTGATCATATAGGTATCAAAGAACCTATTGATTTGTTAGTTCCAATGGACATGCTAGAAATGGTGAAAAATATTTCATGGATTAGGGGCATTTTCCCTTCAAAGAGTGAAGTATGTTGTGAGAAGAAAAACTAAGAACAATCGTCAAATTTAGTGTAGAAATCCTATCTAAAATCATCAAATATTTTGCATCACTCAAAATTATACCATTTGGGAGGTATTATTGGAATGGATATTGAAGAACTAGGATGGATAAGTGGATAATTCTCTAGTTAATTTTTTTTTCTTAATAACCCTTTATTTTCATGTTTAAATCCATGTATTCATGCATTGGAGAAGTTCTTGATTTCCTTTGAAATGTGGAAAAGGAAAGCGGATGTGGAGCTTTGGTTGTGGGGAGGTAGGTCTTACTGCTATGCTTCATAACAAATAAAAGTAATGGATGCAAGGAATGTAGAGATTCATGCATGCCATGATGCAAAAGTTATCACAATGTGGAGGAAGAATGAGAAGTCAAAGAAGATACAAGATCTATACTATATACTCCACATCATGAATAAGTAAACATTAAGGGTTATGCAGAGATAACAATGCAACAATGTTAATACAAAGGTAGAGGCTATGGGTTATTAAAGAAAATAATGTAGTATGTGGGGCAACATAATATTTGGGCTTGGAGGAAGAAATTCTCCACCCTCCATAATGTAGTAAATAAGAGGCCTACACAAAAATTTAAAGAGAATATTCGAGGCCCACCCAATCATAAGGGAGTGCACTAAGAAATTATAGGGTGACACATGTCACCCACAATGATTCATTTTACCTTCCTCAGTTGCATTAAAAAATAACAGTTACTTCTAATTCATGTTGTAACTATTTCTTGGGTCATTTTTCATTTAGGGAGTTGGTAGAAAGGTGTTTGATCTTTCCAATAAAATTGGGGGTGGGGGGGGGGAGGATACAATTACCAATTTAGAGGAGTCATTTGGCCTTATAACTATATGAAGGAGATAAAAGGGGAAGATATTTACATTGATAGTGATTTTTTGTTTTTTGCGATGTGAGTTAGCTAGTTCATGTGAAGGGGGGGGGCTTGTGGTGAGGAAAGAAAGAGACTTACAAATTTATTTATAGAGAAGAAATCAATATTTCCACTCAAATAGAAATATATCAAGTACTTAATAAAAGTAGTAGAATATTCATGTTGAATCATATTGGTTCGAAACCCTTGAATCATTAACAATTGGTCCATTCACACATTGAGTGGTTATTTGGGAAGTTTCACACACTATAAAATTGAAGAAGGAGATAACATTTTGATTGACAATTAAGGATATCTACTATTAAACATGTGGGGAAGGATAAGTTGTTCCGTCTTTTGAGATCCATTTATAGAGCTAAGACTCCATAGAAAAAGGAGAAGGCCAAACTCGATGCTACATCTATAGGAAGATAACACCCATAGATTGAATGGGGAATTTTGTCTTCAAATAAAAGGAATCCTTTGATAATGTTTCTTGGATCATAACTTGAGAGGTAATAAAATTCAAAGGCAAACTAGTCTAAGGTTCTCCCAACCTAGTTGAATGTTTGGAATAAGGGTGTGAAAGCTTGAGAGAATATTTAAGGTAGTTACCTCTCCTTAGCCTTTGATTCTTTGGCATAGGAGCATGGTTCTAGTTGAGTGTGTGTTCTATTATGCATCTCTCTAAGATTTGTTGGAGTCAAGAAAATCCTTCTCTTTGATGCTAGTTTTCCCATTTGGTTTTCTAGGGTAAACCCTCTATGTGATATGGAATTTGTTTGTGTCAACGTGTTGCTTGTATTCACATGAATTAATTAACAATAAAATATAAAGTTCGTAGTAGTGAAATAATAAAACAATTACAAAACTATACCGATTAATATTTCACAACTATAGTTTATCATAAACAATACAAAGCAATGTTAAATAAAATAGCACAATAAATAACTTCTAATTTATTCTTTAGAAAATTAAAGGAATATATGTTGATGAATTGTATCGACCATAGATTGAGTGATTATGGATCAAATTTATGGATATTGACAATGTTGATAAATTTACAAGTTTTAACCTATCAAGGGCCATTATGGGTTTAAGGGGAGGGTTAGTTTTGGACAATGGTAACATCTAATAGGAGGAAGGGAAAGGGAAGAAAAAAATGTAATAATTTTACTACAACTCAATCAATCCTTAGAAGCCTAAGTGTTGTAGAAGAAATAAGGAGCTTGATATGATACTGGAAGAAGCAAATATATATTGATATGAGACTCACATACAACATGTTATAATTAAGGACACTTTTTAAAATGCGTAAGAGGGAGGAGTACATGAGTGTTTACTAAACCATGGGAGAGCATCTCCATCGATTTTGTGGGAGGTTTACCGAGAACAAGGAAGGGATATGACTATTTATTTGTAGTAGTTGACATGTTTAACAATATGTTCATTCTCATGCCTTGTAAAAAAACCATTAAGGGACAAGATGCAACAAACATGTTCTTTGAAAAGGTTTGGGTGTAGTTTAGGATACCAAGGAACACTATCTCAAATAGAGATACCATATTTCCCAGTGCCTTTTGACTATAGTTTGGGAGAAGATGGACACCAAATTGAAGAGATATATAGCCTTCCATCCATATACAAATGGAAAAATAGTAGTAGTGTATAGGACACCGTTTCATCTTTTGAGGGGTTGCAATCAGAAGCATCCAAGAACCTAATATGGAACTTTGATTTATATTCAATGCCCTTATAACAGAGCATTCCACACTTCTACTAGGAAGTTCCATTTTCAAACTTGCTTTATTATTTTCCACATTCACCCTTAGATGTTGCATATGGACAACAATGAGGAGTGAGGGAAGACACCATAAGAGAAGGATGAAAAACTCATTGATAAGAAAAGGAAAATCCATTTGCAAGTACAAGAAACATTGAAAAAGTCAAGGAAAAGTACAAGGCCCAAAATAATCAACATAGAGTTGTGAAAACATTCAAGGTGGGAAACAATTTGGTTGCATCTAAATAGAAAAAGGCTACAGTTTCCTTGTAAGAAGATCAAGGCCCTATAGTACGATCCTTCCAAAGTGTTAGAGAAGGTGTGTGATAATTCCTATAGAGTAAGTATACCCCCATATATGCGCATTTACTCGGTAGTGAATGTGGAGAATCTAAAAATATATGAGCCTTTTATGTTAGACCAGGTAATTGATGAGAACGTCTTACCTACCATATAGGACTTGGCACCAAAGGTTTATATAGAGTTAGCAAAATATATGTATTTTGTAGAAGAAGTTTAGAATAACTAGATGAGGGAAATATGAACTCTGGTAGGTTGGGTTGAAAGGACAAAATGTAGGCAAGGCTAGATGGTACTCCAGGGAGGAGGTAGAGGACAATTTTCTTCAACTACTTTAATAAATTCTTTTGGGATCAAAATCCTCTCTAATGGGGAGGTATGGTCTAAAATGGATCATTATATAATTTATCATATGTTTTGGTACTTTTTGAGTGGAAAAATGGGATCTATTAGCTTGTAGGGCCCATTTTAGAGGTAAGTCCCACTTTGGTAATTTAGAGGCAAGAAATATCTAGAGCTTGTTTGAGGCCTTAAACGATTGTTTTTTAAGTCAAAATTTTGCAAAAAAAAATTTCAGCCTCTCAACGTTGTTTTAGACATCGAAAGATTTCCAATGCTGCAAATATCATCTCATAAAAGTTTGTATGAGGAAGTTATGCCTCCTGGAAGTTGACCTTTCATGTTGACCACCATGATAATAAGTGGATGCCATAACAACTCCCATTACTCATGCATGTGGAATTTCAAGAATATTCTAAGGGTCGAAAACCCAAACCCTTTTAGGGAGTTAAGGCATGCAAAAACCTTAATTCTAGCCCTAGATGACTATAAAGACGTGTTAAATACTAAGATGTTAGGAAAGTAAGGGTTTCCATTCTTATTTAATTGAGTATTATTCCATAGTAGAGGAGAGTATTGAGAATGGGATATTTAAGATTAACAGAGGAAGTAGAATATCATGTAGGAGCCATTTACGACATAATGTCCATGGAAACTCCATAATGAGTGCACTTTTTTGTATTTACATTTCATAACCGAGAATAAAATAACAAGGCATAGGCCTCACCTTCTAGCTAGTTTTTTTCCCAAATTGGGTTTTCCTATGGTACATATTATGTTCATTGTGTGGATAGTGTGTTATTTGCTTAGCTTCTTTCATTTCATTTTCAGTTTATTTCAATATTTTTTGTGCTAAACTATCAATATTAAATCTAAAATATAAAGTAAAATATTGCATAATAAGAGGTTCCAAAATATTGCAAGATATGTTGTGGCAAACTATTCTAGTGGAATATCACAATAGTTTACATATCACTATATCTACTGATGTAATCAATTATTGTGTTGTTATTTGCTTGATTTGACTTCTCCACATTGTATATCCTTTGTACGTTTGATATGCCCCATCATAATTTCCCAAGTTTATTGTATTATGTGCTTCGAGCCCCACTTATCTTTCTCAATTAGTTGTTTAAAAATAAAAAGGCCCTAGATCAAGCACCCTTTTCACAATAGATCTCAATATGCAATTGTTAGGGGTTTTCCCTAATCTTATTTAGTGTCAAAATATTTACAATGGATTAACCCCTAACTTAGGTATCACCTTTATCGCATTGGTTACCAATCCGTAGTGGTTTTAAAGTTATTTTATTTCGGGTATTTGTGTTATTTCGAAGAAAAACCTTGAATACTCCATGTTTTGGTTGTTTATATAGTTCAGGTGCTTTGAGCAACTCAAACCTAAACCCTCTCATGGATTTTTTGTTCTTATTACCTTCCATTGGCTTACACCTACTATATTTTACGAATGTAAATGGGTTGAAATAAAAAAACTGTCATTATGACTCTATTTGATTCACTAGGCAAACCCTCCATACAATATGTGAGTCCTCATGTATTCAACTAGCATTTTTCTCTAAAGGTATTGGTTGAAAAATTGCTATCACTTAATTGTTTCAATTCTGACTTGGGAATTCTTACCTTGCATTCTTGCACTCGGTATTATAAACCTACAATGGTTGTTTCTAGCATTATGAATTCATTTTGAAGAAGTAAATTCAACCTCGGTTTTAGAGGTTGGAAAATTGTATTTCATAGAGAAATGTTATGGATCTTTCTCAAGGATTGATGTTGCTTGGTTGTAATATTTATGTCACCTCTGTTTGGTTGTAGTTTTCCTCCACTTTCATTTCACCCTTAATTTTCTTATCTTCTTGGTATCACTTGTTGTAATGCAATGCCTAGTTGTTGTTTTTTATCTGCATTCATTTCATGGATTTGTTAAAATCCCATGTGTTCTAATTTGTCTCAGAGCCCTGTTACATCCATTTCTTGCTTATCATTCAAAAGAGAAGAATGTTAACTGAAAAATTCGATGTGGCTTCCAACTCATCTCATGTATATTTCATATAACAAGATGCACTGTCATCACCATTTTGTAAACATATTCATGCATTATATATGGTTGTGATGCTCAAAGTATTTAACTCAAGGAAGTCCTATACATCTTAATTTGTATTCTAAGTGGCCTTAAGATAGTGGTAGCAATATTTGAATATGAGTTTGATTATAACCTTAACAATTTATCATGAATTATTTGGCAACAATTCAATTTTATATGCCTTAGATTTGACACTCATTTGGCATGGTCATTTATGTTGTTGTCTATACAAGTTGCTTACATTTCATGTTGCAACATTTCCTACTTTGTCATTTTCTTTTATAAATGAAAAATAAAAAGAAAAAATGCCAATTAATGCAAAATAAGGTCCATGCCAACAACATCAATTACCCTTTCCTCAACTTCGTCTCTTTTGTTAACCCTTTTTTAGCATTCATTTAGTTTGGTCACAAGTCACATGTAACACCCTAGATGTATTTCTCTTGTATTCCTCACATGAGTCTATTCATGCTTTGTTTATATTTAATTTATGATAAAAGGTATTGAGTGATATGGATGACATGTTGATCATATGCTTGCACATTGTTTTTCAATAGATGAGTTTTTGAAGTAGATGATCTCATGGCCTGAGAAGAGGTCAAGGATAAAGGGAAGATCTCATGGTTATATGGATGCATACATAAGGTTTTTCGACCACTTCGATGTTGATTTCGATGAGATTCCATAGATAGCACAAACATTTCACTTACATTTTAGGGGATAACGGTAATATACAACCACCCTTGTTTCCTTTTCTACCCAACCTTCAGCCTCAACCAAATATTTCTAGATACATCATGGTGCCTCCTCTACAAATAACATTTGGACTACCAATACAACACCTCCTTACGTTGGGAAGGATTATTAAGGAGACCCAAATCACCTCACTCTTGTGCAAAATGATATGGGGAATAAGTCATATGATGCATATTACTCTGATTCCAATATATCTCCCCCCCTCCCCCCCCAACACAACCAAAATGGATATGGAGAAGGAGACCCAAATAAACTCACTTATATGCAAAATGATATGGGGAATAAATCAATTAATGCATATCACTCTAATTACAATATCGCTCCTACCCCACCATCACCCCCATGAAATAAATAAATAAATAAAAAATAAGATGTGCTATTGACACCCATGCTTGAAATTGTTGGTCCCAATGTAAGACTTGAAAAAAAAAGGAAAAATATAGATGATATATATCCACCATTTCCTCCTCAAGGCCCCCTTCAAGGCCTTCATGTAAAATCCATTGTTGTTGATTTACCTACCTGTTATTTCTCCTACCAAGAGTCATGTAGTCTACTCATTTTTATTCTTTTTCACAAGTAGTCCCTCCATTCCAAGGGAATATGAGGATCAAATATATTTTTATGATTTTCATACAAAGGTTTCTTCTCACTTGAGACCTACTCCTTGGAGAAATCGACCCTCATCATCTTCTCGCTTAGGACCCACCTCATCGAGGTCATACATGTCACTTATGTTTTCTATGTATTACTATTTAAAGCTCACTATGGGACTAGTGATATATATGTTTATTTTGTGATGTGGTAAATATTACAATAACCAAAGAAACCCAAGGTAGGGTTGCGATACTGAAAACATGATCTCCATAAACATTGTTTGATATTATTATTATTGAACAATGCAATATTACAATGAGGGTACTCACTCTTATAAAGATCTTGAGAGACCAAAACCATAAAATATGAAATCCCTAATCTTTTAATCTAAAGTCACTAAGGTGAATTTATTACATGGATAAGCCTTGTATCTCTAATACCCCCCCATAAGGCATATAGTGTTGAAAAATAACAAAAGGAAATCAAATACATATACTAAATGTAAAAGACTTAAATTGAACATTAAACATCAATAATATATTTTAGAAGCATATTCTTTGAACATAGCTCTCGGATCGGTTTTAGCTCCATCAAGCTACCTCATAATCCTCGTAACTGTGTAGCTTCTGATTTGAATTCTCGAGTTCTTGGATTCCACCTCCTTGAACTCCCAAATCACGAATCCAGAGTCAATTACTGGACAACAATCCATACGCATGTCACGTAACTTCACTAGTAGACTAAAATCCACATGCATGTCTCTACAACTAATGAGGTATATTTCCCTAGATACACAACTTCTGAACCAACTGGGAAACAATCCATTTTGAGTTGATAACTAATCGCTTCCTATCTTTAAAGTGTGGGCTTCCTAAAATTCATTTTCTTTAGTAGATTCTTCACCACCGTACATTCGGTGGATCTTCCATCATGGCTACACTTTCTATATGTTGTTTATCTTTGACCTTTCCCTTAATAACATCAATGGCTCACTGCCTACAATTCCAAGGTTTATGACCCAACTTCTTGAAATAGTGGCATTATATTTCCTCTTTGTCTTTTGTTGATCTATTGTGGTTGTTTCTTGCATATAATGCAAGTTCTAGTTGGATATCACCTTTAGTGGTTCTCTTTTCTTCTGTTAGAAATTCTACAATCATTATGTCCATACTTTATGAAGGTAGTTGAATTAGGGTAAAGATATCACTATTGTATTTAAAAAACAAAATATTTAGGAGAATAGCCTTGGCATCCTCCTCATCAACTATTTCGTTGACTTATGCAAGTTGTCTGATAATATATCTTAGATTGTTGATGTGACTTGACATAGTAGCTTCAACTGGCATCTTAAATCTGAATAACTATAATTTTAGGGAAAATTTTGCATTCACTGTTTGTGCCCCACATAGCTTTTTGAAATTTTCACAGATCTCCTTAGATTATTTGTCCATATCTACATGATGTAGCTCTGAATTTGAGAGAGAAAATGTTGGAAATATGGCAATAGCAGAGAGGATGCATAATGTCAAGGTTGTCATTGATGGCAATCGTCTATGGCAGAAGAAGCTAGATGATGACAGAGCAATATCCAAGTGGAGTGATGAAGCGTAGTCGACCTGATAGGAAGATGGTCGAGGTCGAGCGAAAGAAATAGTCGCAGTCTAAGGAGGTCAATCGATGAAGAATGACAAAGGGAAGATCTAGTCAAAATAGAGTTCGAGGTTGAGGTCAATCGAGCAAAAGACCTGTTGGATCCCATTCAAATTTCTAGAAAGGTTGACAGTCGTCAGATCTGCAGAAACTGCGCAGAGGTTAAGCGCAGGGGTTAAGTTCTACTATGCAGAGGAGAAATCCTGGACAAGTCATCGGGATATTGGAGAGAGAATCTGAGCCGTAGGATCTGAGAAAAAAACCCGACAGCCGTCGGATCTGTAAGACTCGTGCAGGGGTTAAGTCCTACTGTGTAGTGATCTCCATAGGGACACGCGTCAGACATCCGGAGGAGAGTCGGAGGTCAGCTCATCGGAAAATCGGAGTTTCCATGGACATGGAACTCTTGTATATTGGAATCGTGATCCGCGATTTCCCGATAGGAGGTTTGAACCGTCCATTTGTGAGAACATGTGGCAGGAGATCTGGACGAGTCGATATTCGGCGTTTCAGAGTTCTCGGTGACGAGAGACTCACAACCGCGGGAATCGCGATATCCCGATACACGATTTCCCGACGGAGGTAAGCACCTAGTGGGGTCCAGGTGACAGCACAGAGGACAGGTGGCATCGGAGGATCGGGAATCCCGGAGGCATGTGCATGGTGACATTAAAATGTCGAAACCCCGATAAGAGGTTTAACCAAGGTCATATGTAGATGGTCATGTAGGCCAAGGCCTATATCCAGCAGGGCTAGCGCGTGGAAAGGGGCGCATCGGCATCGGGGATCGGGACTTTGAAATGACAAAGTCACTTGACATCAAAAACCCCGATGTCGCGAAACGCGAAATCGCGAGTAAATCTAGACCTTCAGATCCAGAAATGATCTAGACCATCGACTTAGCCCACATCAACAGACTACGTCAGCTAAGCAACACGTGGCACAACCAGGTAGTGACAAGTGTCAGACAGATTCAACACTTCAGACATATGTAAGTCACAAATCAGAATGACACATGGAAAAATTTAACACGTGTCAAACCACGTGTGACGTCAGCAGAGTATCGGGGCTCGGGACTTTGAAATGTCCAAATCACTCGACAATGAAAACCCCGAAATCGCGAAACGCGATATTGCGATTCAATCGAAACCGTTAATTCAAGATCACACCAGGATCGTTGATCACAACTCTATACAGAATTTTGGGGATCGAGTGGAAGGAGTTCCTGAGGTTGAAGGAAACGAGACATCGAAAGTCTCGAAATCCCGAAGGGATCGGGACCGTTCATCTGAGGGACAGGTGTCGAAGATCAAGGTGTCATCGGCATTTTGTTCATCGGGAAATCGAGAATCGGATTTTTGCGAGTCCCGTGAACAATGGCATCAGATATCGCAAAATTGCGATAGGTGATATCCCGATAGGAGAGTCGAGTGTGACACAGGTGGAACCAGTGGTGGAAAGGTGTCAGCAACCTGGAAATAGTCGGCATTGAGATTTCGAAGATTCCGGGAGCAAGGAGATCGTGCACATTGAAGTCGCGAACCGCGAAACCCCGATCAGGGGAGGCGAGCTGTCAGTATGAAAGGCGCGCGTAAGTATTCAAATTTTGTTTGAGACCCGATTGCCGTTGAACAATAAATATGGACCCAGAGCAATAGGTATGGTGACGGTCATGTGATAGCTGGTCACATGGACCATTGTGTAGCCGGAAGGGGCTAAATCTCGGGAAAGGAGCACATCGGGGATCAGAGAATCGGGAGTTTCAAGTACATGTGCATCTCGACACTGAAAGTGCCGAAACCCGATTTAAAGGGAAAGCATAATAAAAATTATCCAATGGTGCGGATAAGGTTTGAAATTGATCAGAGGGTTACTGTTCTATTTTACAGTTAACAAGTGATTTTGGATTATGTTAGCAAAACGGACTCATGATGACGAATCGGTTAGCGTTTCAGTTGCCAGGACAGGTGTTCTTGTTTCGACAGAGGGAAGGCGAAGTGAACCGTCGGGGAGGCGTGTATAAAATAAAATGAGAGAGACTGAATTCAGTGCTGTTGAATGGAGGGGGATAGAGCTCTGCAAGTGCGACAGTGGTAGAGGAGAACCTGCGAAGCAGAGAAAAGATGAGAAGGCGCATCAGAAGAAGGTGAAGCAGAGCAGCAGATCAAAGGCAGTAAAACAGAATTCGTAGTTGAGCAGTTAAGAAGATCAGAGATGATTAAGGCAGAGCAGCATAGCAGAAATGGTAAGCAAGCTATATCAGAATAAGCAAATTGGTTTGAGCAATATTTTTATTCGAGCAATTAGGGCGGTAGGGTGGTGCTCGGGAGGACTGTTGTCCTCAGAAGTTCAAGTAGGTGCTTGAACACAGGAAGTTGTAGCTTCCATCTGGTTGAAGCCAGAGAAACTAGGGTGGCAAGGTGGTGCTAGGGGAGACTGATGTCTCGGTCTGCAAGTGGGTGCTTGTAGAATTTGAAGGTTGGTGCCTTCACTCAGTTGGTGTTGAGACAGATTGGAAGTTGGTTCTTCCACCCAGTGGGTGCTGGGATTCTATGAGAGTTGGTGCTCTTAGCAAGTGGGTGCTTGCAGAATTTGAAGGTTGGTGCCTTCACTCAGTTGGTGCTGAGACAGATTGGAAGTTGGTGCTTCCACCCAGTGGGTGTTGGGATTCTGTGAGAGTTGGTGCTTGCATTCGGAGGTTGTAGCCTCCTTTGAGTTGGTTCTTAAAGATGATGAGATGTAAAGTAGTTGGAGCTTGCTTGACATCCTAAGAAGAAGAGGTTTTTTCCCTTTATGGGTTTCCTCGTGAAATATGTGTCCCTGTGTTTATTATGTGCATGATTGATGTTGAATATCTGTGGTTAATTTATCTGCAACATGTTGACTACCCTCCAGTAATTAACAAGAAAAGTTAAAAAGAGTAGAAATACTTAAAGCTCATAATCAACATCTTTTAATCCACATAACTTCTATGTCAGTATATCTTAATATCTGAATCTAACTGAATATAGAGTACATGATTGTCAATGAATGGATATCTGCATATTGGTGATATAAGGTTGATAAAGTTAAAAAGGATTAATTGTGTATGCTACTGATTCACCCCCCCCTTCTCAATAGCTCGGTGTGTTCAACAATTGGTATCAGAGCAGGCCTTCTTGTATAAGTCTAACAACTTGAAGGAGATCTTGAAACACACTTGGATAAATAAATGGACTTTTCCAACGCAACACAATTTCTTAATGGAACAAATTATGCAGTGCGGAAGGTAAGAATGAGAACGGCTTTGATGGCAGCAGGGGCTGATGTATGGAACTCAGTAATAACTGGGTATTCTCCACCAAAGAAAGCAAGAACCATAGCTCAAAAGGAGGCTAAGAAAAATAACTCAATGGCAATGGAGACT
>ML776569.1:1744902-1778904 GCA_009831015.1 Picea engelmannii
ACCAGTCCTTGACATGGGGGGCGGCTTTGAGGAGTGCGAAAATAATCTTTTCTCGATCGAAAAACTCATGAACCGAGAAATATCCTTCTAACAGATTCAACCATCTATCTACGGCATCTGCATCTATTTGGCCGTCAAATATGAGAATGTCAAAGTTTACTTGTACCTTAAAAGGAGTGGCACCTCCAGAGTGGCTTCTCGATGTCGATGCACCGCCAGTCGGAATCCGTTGAAGAATCTGGGCAAAGTTGTCCATCATCACGTTCCTTTGTTTCTCGAGGGCCTCCTCGAGCAACATTTTGATAGGATCTCCTGCTCCCTCATCTTTCTTTTCTTCCCCCATGGGCGGTCGTCGGGGTTTGCGAGGCTGATCTCGCAAAGGTTCAACCAGATCGAGCCCCAACTTCTTATACCCTGATCTCGTTGGGGACATGCAAAGAAGGATCGAGAATGAGCAGACCGCTCTGATACCACTAATCCGGATTTATGTAGGAACACAATGAAATACAGAAATACACATAAATGCAGAGATGCAGCGGAAATAAGACTTCATTTCATTAATAACAAATGACTGAAATATGCTTACAGACAGAATGGAAATAAACTAGCTAGGGCGTTGGTAGCTTATCTCTGAGAAGAGATGTGGCTGCTACTCGCATCCGTGAGAAGATGATTACAATGAGGCTCTAGAGGCCTTCTTACAATAGACGAGAATGCCAAAAGTCATAGACATCCGAAAACCTAACCCTAGGAGATGAAGCGCCAAAAGTCATGTAGGCCCCGTTTGGGTAAGCTAGTACATCAACTTCCCGGGGTCGTAACTTTTGCATACGATCTCCGTTTTAGGCATGTGATAGCTTGTTGGAAAGGTATCGTCGAGGAGATTAATTTTGGGGGCTCAATCATGCCTTTAGATATCATTGAGAACCTCGATATCAAAAAAACCTTCATTTAGGCCCTCAAAATGGCCCCGGAAGTTAAAACCTGCTAAAAATAGTAAATTGCCAAAATTGTCAGAAAATTGTTTTGAGCCAGTCGGAAAAGGTGGGTGGCCACCGATATCCACCTGGATCATACTACTACCTAATATGTTTTTCAATCAAGTATGCATCACTGTAAACTATCAGATTTTCAATTTTCAACTTTCTGGCAACCTCTAATCCTAATACAAGAGCCTCGTATTCACATACGTTATTAGTATAGTCGATATCCCATTGAAATATATATAAGAAAGGAATAATAAATTCATCATTGGGTGCCACAAACAATACCCCAACTCCTTCTCCTTCCCACAACGAAGCACCATCAAAATACATCTTCCAAACTCCTACACTATTTGCATTTTTATTTGTTTTTTCTATTTTTTGTTTTTCTTCTTCTGTACATTCATATAAACTCTCATCAAGTGATAATATACAGTTCCCTAAATCTTGATCAGTGACATATACTAGATAGTTATTTGGGTTTTGTGGGTCACTTACAGTATATGCCAACCTCGTCTCCCTGTACAGATGGGTGAACTATCCGTCGAAGATCAAGATCGTGGCATAAGTCATATCCAGTTGCAGTGATCCTCCAAGTTTAGCACCCCAAGACCTCGACAACAACATGCCATACTTTGCAGGAACAACAACGAAAACTACATCTATGAGAATACTTTTCACAGGGATTTGTGCAAGATTAACTACTAAATCTTTAATCATGCCGAGGCACTTAACTTTTCTTGAATTGAAAGAATACAAGTCTCGGTAGGGTCTAGTAACCTCGAGGCCTATTTTTTCCATAATGGATTTGGGCATTAAGTTGCGTGAGGCTCCAAAATCTAACATACAATTATGTAGTAAGTGATCATGCACATTCAATGTGATATAAAAAGGAGCGACAAGATCTTTGGCATTTTTGATATGCAGACCAAACATTATAGTAGGATTATCATCTTCCAAATTAATAGAATTCGCATGACTTTCAATATCCGAGAAATTGATCATCTTGGCGATTTGTTTTCTATACATTGGATTTTTTTTCCAATTCAACCAGAGGTACTAGAATTTTAATTTTATTGATTTTGCTTTCTAGATTGAAACTTCCAATCGTCCTTTTGGCTTCCCTGGATGGTATCTCTGTGTCTCTTTTTTCTGTCCTATTGGTTTGTGTTGCCTTTGTTTCGGCTGTCTTCATCTTGGTATCTTACGTCTCAACCGTCTTTGTTTTGGTCGTTATCTTTTCAGTGGATGGTTGAGAGGTCTCATTCTTTTTACTTCTTGACAAAAATTTCTTCGATGGATCAGTTTTAATTTTTTTATCTCTAGGCCTCAAATTATATTTTTGTTGGAGCTCGGCCATTATAGAGTCGATAATTCCTTGATAATCTAAGTCTCCCATATTATTTATGCTTAACTCATCTCCAAACAGTGGTTCTTGATCTAAAGACCTTTCGTAATCATATCTGGTCAGGTGAGGTTCTTGGTCATTATCACTGAGGTTGCCTATATCTTCATCAAATCCCTAAAAATCTTGTGCATCATCACCTTTCATAAAGTTTTATGTTTTGAAAGGAGCTTTGATTTTCTGATCCTCATTTTTTATCGGTCTCTGCTGAATCTGTGGATTTGGATTCCTTTTGAAGTCTCTCCTAGCAAAAGGATCATGCTTAGCCTGGTCTAATTCCATTCTGGAGATCTTGTTTGATAATTATTTTATTATTTTGGCCATATCGTCCATTTTGTCTTCAGTGGACTTCCCAGATCCGGAAGTTCCATCTTGCTCCCTGAAGCGCTTAGTGTATTTTTTCCTATTTCGACCTTCGATTTTAGTTTACCAGATTCCATCATGTTTGAATCAATTTCGATGGTGTCGTATTGCATTCTGGTGAGATCAACGGATCTCCTTTCTCTCAAAAGCAGGGAAAAGTCTGGCTCAAAATCTCATTCAAAAGTTACTTTAGCTACAAGCTGTGAGGGTTTAACTTCTGCCAGAATTTTGTGATAAAGTTTATTAAATCTTTGAATGAACTCTAATACTGACTCTGAATTATTTTTTCTCAAAGCTCCAAATTATGCCAGGTAATACAAGTGATCTTTTCTCTCTCCTCATTGCCTCAAGAATGCGGTTTCCAGTGCATCATAAGATGCTATAGATCCCACTGGAAGCCCTAGAAACCAAAGTCTTACTTGGCCTTCAAAGGTTTTCACCAAAAGTATTGAATAAAAATCCTCATGCTCAATGCCGAGGATATCAACGAATTGGTCAAAAACGTTTATGTGCTCTGTTGCCGTTAAATCTCCCTCTCCTGTGAACTTTGGTAAATTCTTCATGTAATTTTCAGGTAGGTCATGCAAGACAGGGTGAAGGGCCAGCGGAGCATATCTCGCAGCTACTTTGGAAAATATCTTGGGAGGGGGAGGTGGTGGCCCTTGCTCGCCTCCTCCTCCGACACCACCTCCGACGCCACCTCCTCCAATTTCAGCCATTTGAATGTGATGGGATGAACTTTGAGAGATGAAAAGGGGGTTTTCGTAAAATTGTAGTGGCCCTTCGGCTACTTTAGAATGAGGCTAATGAAGTTCTGGAGACAGATCAATAGGAGACGGAAAGTCCGAAAAAATGGGAAAAAGGGAAACGAGGGCTGGGTTCTTCGGACTTACAGGATATATAGACAGGAGAACCAACAAGAGTTGAATCAGGATACACAATATACTCCTCAGAGTTTCGTGGAATATAAACCTTTACTTCAGGGATCCGTGAAATAAAAGAGGGTATCAAAAGGGGTACTTTACCTTTATTAGTAGAGGGGGGAGTCGAAATGGTCTCGGCGTTTATCTCAGGTAAAAGCAGTTCGGGGTTTATAACTTCAGTTTCAGGTTTATTAGTTGATGTATCTCTGAAGTGGATTTGTGTGTAACCCTCTTGTGAGGTTGACTGTTTAGGTGGAACCTTAGCATTATTTTGCACAACTTTGGGTTGGTAAACCTTACTTGTGGATGTGACAACTTGCTTTGGGTGTCCCCTTGGTCTTAAAAGTTTTCCGGGATCGGTTATAGGAATAGTCTGTTGTTCGTCAGGGTTCTTCCTGATATTCTTTCTACCGAATTCCAACTTATATATTGTGGAGTCTCCAAGTTAAATATAAATCCTTAATACAATATTCAATCATTTTTCACTATCAAAGACATAATATTACCTTGTCGTTCTTCCCAGGGAAAAATAACTTCATATCTCTATCTCCGACAACGATGCCAAAAAGATATTGTTCCTGAGATTACACTTAAGTCTTAGAAGTGTAATGTCAAGGCATCATAAATATAAAGGTTGATATTAAGAAGTGCGTTTTCTTCTGATAGTTATATAAGACTTAATTCCTCGAATGAAAATAAAAACAGAACAATATAGAGGTTGTAATTTGTCATCCAAGTCGATTTATGAAATCAGGTGAGGTGAGAGAAACTTACAAAACTGTTAAAAAAAACAAAGCATCAATGTAGAGATGAATCTTATCCTATTCACAGTAGAATAAAGTAAAGAATGCACTCTTGAAAGGATATAAGATTTAGTTATCCAAGTAGCTTGCAGGTCTTGTATTTACTGACAACAAATATAGAGGAAAGATTGCTTGCTTAACGAAGTATCGGTTTGATGTGATTACAATAATTGTATTACTAAATTGTAAACACTCACTTATCAAAGATACATTTAAAGAAACAAGAAATATGGAATACAAAGGGGAAACATAACTCTGACTGCACAAAGATTGAAATCTCTGTCTGTGCTTGTATTAATTCTCCCAAAGGAGATTTTCTCTTAATTACATTCGGCAAGAAGTAGCCTTTGTTCAATATTTGAAATATGTATTTATACAAAAGGTTCTCAACCCTAAACAATTGGAATTATCCTTATTTAAAAAATAGTAAAAATTACAAAATGTGAAATTTGAAACGCTTCACTTGTATCTCTTTTGTCTCTTCGTCATGCTGGCAGATACATTTTTCCTTCTTTCCATCCATCTCAGAGACAGACAGTCTCTAATCATGATCTGTACAGACGATGTGTACATGTTATCTCATTAGTTTCCGGAGGTGCTGCCTTTTCCTGGCTCAATATATTTAACACATTTGCTCACAAATTGCACCACCAGCCTGGAGGGCTCTGTTGTATCATTTGCCTCAAAGGTATAAAACTTCTTTTTCTATATGAGGTAGTTTATCTTCCATCTTGCTAGATTCTAGAGATAAATATGATAATCTTAAGCTAGGGTTGACTATCCATTTATTTATCAGAGTAAGATCAACCTATTTCAATTGTAAAATTTTGGCCCAGGTTGCCTCCATACTTGCCTCGAAATCAGATTGATTTTTTGTCATATCAATCTGTCCTAGGTCTCCATAGATATTATGTCTTCCCATGTACAATGATTCTTTGTCAAGATAATAGAAAGCCTCTTCACAAGCCTTTTTCACCTCCCTGGCCAATCTTTTTCTTTCAACTATATTAGCCTCCCAGGTCTTAAGTATTATATCTCCTCGGGTTTGTTCTGAGAGGGACAATCTGGTGACCCTGGTAACCTCCTCATTTGTTGCTGACATGACAACCTCCTGGAATGTGACTCTAGCGACAGTGGCCTCCTTCTCCCTTATGAAAATATTTTTTAAAGAGTGTTCTACCCATCGATAATAATCTTGAACACCTTTTATTTTAGTCAAGAGGGGTCGCTGGGCTGATCCCATCTTCTCGTGAATCTGTAAAGCATGGGCTTGGAAAGCTAATATATCCACTTCTTCATTTTTGGTTAAGATTATTTTCACTTGCAGCTGTCTGACCAATTCCCTGCTTGTTTGTGACTCTTTTTGTATCTCATCAAGGTTGATCTCGAGCTGTTGAATTTCCTGCCTTTCATGGGCTCTAGTCTGCTCAAAGACTTTAGTCATCTCGCTCCTGACTTCCTTCTCTACAGTATTTATTTTTCCCTACAATTGGCTCACCAACAGATCCTTCTTCTTCAACTTCTCCTTCAGGTTGCCTACTGAAAACTGGTTTGTTGTTGCAAAAGCTCCCAGCGAGCCTGCAACATCTATAGCGAAGTCTTCTTCTTCTAGGGCCTACCCATCCAATAGAACCATGTGCTTCTTGAAAATCGCACCATCCCTTTGATGCATTTCTCTTCTTACTACTACCCTTCTCTTATTACTGAAGAAGAATTCTGAAGGAGGCATCTCTTCTGCCGAAATAGGTATAAGATCTTTTATGAATACAACTTCTGCACTCAGGCTCCCTCTATTGAACTGTAAGTGTGTGACATATTGGATAGGGCTACCTATCTCAGTGGATGGTTTCATACTGACTGTTTTAGTAGTTGTTTTCCCAGTGCGAACAATGGATTTTATTCTCCCTATTTTATAAATTCCTTAGTATGTTTTTCAACGTGATCTCTTGGTGGATCTGTCAATGTGGTGTCTTCCTTCTAATTCAAAACCTCAGTCTTCTCCAAACTTTCTTGAGCATCCTGTCTAGTGGAGCTCCCTGTTTCCAAGCTTTCGGTCTCAACTCACTGTGTAGCTAGAGGTATTTGGTTCTCTCCCTCCAATACTTTGGGAAGGCTATTTCTTCGATGCTTCTGGAAGTTATAAAACTCGACCAATTTATCTGGAGCCAGGGCTTGAACTCAACTCAAAACCTCTTGATAGGACCTTTCTCTCCGGAATACTTCATCCTGAGGAGAATGTTCATGTTCATATATTTTCAAATTGCATAGGGCCATGTGATTACCTACAATCTTACGCGGATCGTGCTTCTTGAATTCGATATTGACCAGCTTGATTTCTTCCAGGGCCGTGACCTCTACTTTCGAATGGCCGAAATCCAGTAGAGAAAACATACCAGTCTGCAGGGGGAAGGTGGGCCATACCCTTTTCTGTACTACTTTCATCTCCTTACTAATTCCACCATGCACAGTTTGATGTGCTACTTCGCGAAACACCAATCGATCTGGTAAAAATTCAGGTAGAGCATGTGGAGGGACTGAACAACCGAAAACCCTAAAATAGGGGAAATACTCTTTGATGTACCACTCAACTATCTTTCCTAGATTAGACATTATTTTTTCAGAAATCCTGGGAGGTGGGAAACCATATATAACGGTATGCATCGACACCACCACCCAGTTGTAGATTTCATAGAAGAAATCTTTCGCTTTATCATGCCAGATTTTCAAATGATAAACATGTATAGGATTAGCACTAGTTGTAGTCCAGTTCCAGCCCATAAGGGGAAAAGGTGTCATAAAGCAGACGACGTCCATGATATAAGCCGATGTGAAGAATTAGGAAGGTTGTCCCTTGGCTTTCAGTGGCCGATATTCTCTAATCTCCTTAACGAAACTGTTTGACAACATCTTGGCCCAGTCAAAAGAATACCCCTCTGCCACTGTGTGCATAATAAGCACCCACTGTAACAAGAAATGGGTTGTGTTTTCACTCCCATAGAGTCTACACATCATCATTTATATATACATTATGTGAGGCTCTAGTGAAGATACTGCGTATACACCATGTGAATCATCTCTGAACTTCTCAGGGAGAGAGTACCAATCCTTAATTAAGTCAGGCATGTTTTTTCCATATTGGACACATTCCTTCTTGTCAAATTCCAGTAGGAAACTGGCATTGTAAATGAAATTGGGTGCTTGAGACAATTTGTACATTACCTGTAAATGTTTTGGCCGGAAAGACCCAACTACGACCTTTTGTGAATTGAAGATGGTCTTGGTCGGGATATCAATGTTTTCCAGTGCCCAACTGACCATATCGTTGTAAGGAAGGAGTCTAGGCCTTGTTCTATCTTATGTAACTCTGTTTGGGCCACAATTTTGTATTTCGTAGCCATGGTCTTCGTCTCCTCATCGCCTGAATCATCCGAGAAATTGACCAATTCATACTATAGAATGTTGAATACTTGCATCCAGGATTTAATGGTGTCTATGCTTCTGGGTGAGGTGTCAGAAAGGACATCTATGTTCTGGCTCAAAATTTCACCAGGTGCTTTAGTTTGTTTTCATGGAGCCATGGGATCAGGCTAAAAAACTCTGTTATCTGTCACAGGGAATGTGCAAAATTCTTTATCTTGAAAACTTGATGCTCAGTAAAAACACACAATGAAATTCAAATTCAATACCATTTTACTTTAATTGCATCGATTAACCAATACCTCTACTGACGAAACATTTACTTTCCTTAATGAATAAGATTTAGGTGGTGGTCCAGGATCTCATTTGGAATTATTGTCATAAATCAATTATTAATGTCATTAATTTTTGGGAAAAGCACAGATGAAATTTAAATTTATCCGAGTCATTATTCAACAAAGGATTAATCATGTGATAATCATCGTTAATGCATCAGTTAATCACACTTATCGTTAAGTAAATTTCGGAATTTCGGATCTCGAGATATTCTATAACATTTCAAGGTGTGACTTCTGAAACGCGAAATCACGATGTGATTAGTTAATTTTAATCATGTTTAACCCTTTTAAATAATCGTGATTAACCTAATACAACTTCATGATTTCAGATATCGGGACTTTGATAGTCGCTCGAGGCAGGATTCCCAAAACGCAAATTCGCGATATGATTAATTAACTGTTAATTGTTTTTAATTCTTAATTAATCTGGTTTAATGCTTAAGACAGTTTCACGATTTCGGATATCGGGACTTTGGAGTTGCTACATGTTGAAATGCTTACATCGTGAAACTATGAAACTCGACATTTCGAATGTAGTCGTTAGTGATTTGACTTTTTAACGAATAGGCGGCTCCATAACTTTTAAGAGATTAGGGTCGTTTGATTAAAAGGAAGACTTCATCAATGATGAGAATCAAGCATGCGCCGTTTTTATTTAAACGAGAATGAAAACTATTTAAAGTCTAAAGTTTATAAAAATATATGTGTTCCAACAGGTGACATGGCTATTCGGGCCAATCATGCAATGCCACGCGGCACCCTGATTAGGCCAAATGGGCCGAGTTTAAAAATTAGTTCTATTTGTTGTCATGGTGAATTGAACTCATGACCTATCCAAACACCAACAACCTCAGCACAAGGCGCCAACCATTTGAGCTACATTTGCTACTTGTCATAGGAAGTGGAAATTAATTCTTTTAAAATGGGTATATTATGGTTATATCCCCATTAAAAGGCACAAATCCCATATTTTATGCAACATATACTATGGGTTATAACAAAGTTTGACTCACTTTATATTGGCAGCGTATATAATATGGTTTGAAGCCATATAAAAAGGGCGCTTGCATTATATTAAGCCACAAAATCATATATTATGGTTTTTATAAACCATATATTAAGGGATAATTCAGATTTCATGTAGGTTAAGAGCTTATTAAAAGGCATGCTCCATATATATATATAGAAAAGTGGGTTTTAAAACTTTTAAAATGGTTATTTTAAACCATATATTATGGTATTTTGCTCATATTTCATGAGATTTAGTGAGATTAAATGCCACAAAGAGTGGATTTGTTGGGATTTGATCCCACAACCACTTATTTTTAAACCAAAACTTTTACCATCTCCCATACAGGTCGAATTATGGAAAATTCTGCAGAACAGTTCACTTTATGCAGGAAAAACCAACAAGCCAAACAAACTTTGGAGACCATTTTTGGGAGCTACACTCAGTCTTTTTCAGTGCCGTCAGTTGCATTGGATTTCTGAGGTCAAGTAGAACATAGTGAAACCAGTATGAAATCCATTTGATGCAATTTTTATGTACATTTTTAGAATTTGAAGAAACTAATAAGAAAGTCTTCCCCACTGAGACAAAGGCCCGGAGACGTAGGCAACCTTGCCGAACTCCGTTAACAACTTTGTTGTTATGGTTTGTTGATCCTTATGTTTGTTTTCTGATCTTTCTTATTATGGATGCTATGATATCTCATTATTTTATGCTTCTTTCATCAATTCCTAATTGGTCAATGAGCTCATGTTTTAAAACTCAACCATAGTCTTTAAAAAGATCATTTTCGGATCAAGTGGTATCAAAGTAGGTTGACGATTGGTTTTTGAGTTTGCATGATTACCAAGGAAAGGATGAATCGTGGTGAAGGCGAGCTTGTTGAAGAGAATCCTGAGATTGGATCGAGAAAGAGAACTTCTCAAAGTGAGAAGATGGCATCGGAAGAGGGACTTTCTCATAATGAGATAGAGTTTCATAAGATCTTCTTTTCCATGTCGGAGATGGTAAAGGTTTTATATGATGATTACTTGGACCGGAAGAGACCGATTCTAGGTGAATCTTCAAAAGCCAAAAGTGAAGAAGGAGAGGATCCTCCTAAACCTCCTCCTTGACCTCCTTCTTCTCCATCAAATTCTTCTTCTTCAAGTACAAGTTCCAAATCCACCGCAAGAAAACATTCCTATAAACATAAACATGATATGCCTTTACTTAAGCTTGATGTGAAGTTTGAATTACCCATGTATGATGGTGAAGTCAATGCAGAGAGGCTTGATAATTGGGTCAGAAAGATGGAAGTTTATTGCAGTGTGCAACAAATCAAGGATGAGGCAACTCAAATCAAATTGGCATCGCTTCAACTTGCAGGCACAACACTCATTTGGTGGCAAAGCAAGTTGCAAAATGGCACGCAACAAGTGGGTAATTTATTTCCATCATGGAAAGGTTTTGTTCCTGCACTTAGAAAACAATTTTGTCCTTTGAGTTATAAAGAGAAGGCTTTAATTGAATGACAATGTCTTAAACTAAGAAAGGGACAAACAATGCAAGAATACACAGATGGATTTCGTAAGATGGCATTAATGTTAGACATTCCATTACATACCCAAGAAACTCTTATGAAGTATATAGGAGGTTTACGTGGTAACATTCGTAACACTGTATTTATGTTTGGACCTACTAATCTTTATGAGGTTTATGTTCAAGCAACATACATTGAGGTAGGGAAAAAAAGAGTTGGTGTATCAGGGGAATCATCTTCAAGAAAAGAGGACAAAAGGAAGGGGAATGGCAAGAAAGAAAATTCAGTGACAAGAAGGGAAGATAATCTCTCTTGCAAACATTGCAAGAAATAAGGGCATGATGATGACCATTGCACGCAATTGCATCCCGAGAAGAGACCGAAGTGGTTCAAAGAAAGGAAAGGGAGGCAAACAATTCTAGCAACAACATGACCAACAGACTTGGGATCTGATTTGAGTGATGAGTCTAAAATCACAAGAGTTGGTTTGTCGGGTAAAATTGGTGATGGATATGATTTTAGAAGTAAATTGTTTCACATAAGGGTTATAATGAAGCATACTAAGTTCGACACATTGATAGATAGTGGATCTCAATCTAACTTGATTTCAGAGGAAGTGGTTAAACAATTGGGATTAACACTCAGATGCATCATAAATGTTACTCACTTAAATGGATAAACAACAATCGTAAATTGCACATAACAAAGAAATGCACTTTAAAGTTTGCAATTTCATCAAAGTTTGTGGATGAGGTAACGTGTGATGTGGTGCCACTCAATGAATGTGGAATGGTATTAGACAGTCCTTATTTGTATGATCACAAAGAAATATTCTATAGGGAACATAATCAATATCACTTGATCAAAGAAGGAAATGAATATGTTTTACATGCTCATCACTTAAAAGAAAAACAATCTCTTCAAACAATGGAACAATTAAGGAAGGTAGCTCATGCAAACAACACACTTATAATTGTGCCAAATCAAGCAGTTGATCTTAAGAATGAACATGAGATGATTGTAGAATGGAAGTTCAATCATACTTTGCTTCAAGATAAGCTAATGTCGTGCAAGTACTACAAACATATTAGCTCGTTTGAAGTCATATTTTTTATGTTATCATTGCTAATGTTTTCAACATGGATGGTAGTGGCTTCAGTAAGATGTGACATAGTACAAGTGGCTAACAATATGTTGTCATTTGTCATGGTTTTTTTGTAATTGATCTTGATGAGACATGTGCACAGGACAGAGTTTAAAGATAGAGAACAAGTGGGGTGGATTATTCCGCACTTGATGACTGGTTAGTACCCTTTTGGAGGACCAAAAGGTCTTAGTGGGGAGGCATGATCCAAAATGGATCCAAGAAGGCCTAAAAATCAAAGTTCTCGGAATATATCCCGTCATGTTGATTTCGGCCATATAATATTTTCCTCAAACGGACATCGTATGCGAAAGTTATCACGCTCTGAAGTTTTGCATAAACACGTAAAAAGTCAACTGGTCAAAGGGTGATGTGGAAATTTATGATCTTCACATGTGGCAGTGGCAGAGGAGACACATGGCAGTGTGGTTGGTGACTGGGATGATGTGATGGCTGGTGACTGTGTTGGTGACATGGCTATACGGGCCAATCATGCAATGCCACGTGGCCCAATCCAGTGGTGCTATATGGCACCCTTATTAGACCAAATGGGCCAAGTTTAAAAGTTAGTTCTATTTGTCCACATGGTGAATCGAACTCATGACCTATCGAAACACCAACAACCTCAGCACAAGGCGCCAACCATTTGAGCTACATGTGCTACTTGTCATAGGCAATGGAAATTAATTCTTTTAAAATGAGTATATTATGGTTATATCCCCATTAAAAGGCACGAATCCCATATTTTATGCAACATATACTATGGGTTATAACAAAGTTTGACTCACTTTATATTGGCAGCGTATATAATATGGTTTGAAGCCATATAAAAAGGGTGCTTGCATTACATTAAGCCACAAAATCATATATTATGGTTTTTATAAACCATATATTAAGGGATAATTCAGATTTCATGCAGTTTAAGAGCTTATTAAAAGGCGTGTTCCATATATATATATAGAAAAGTGGGTTTTAAAACTTTAAAAATGGTTAATTTAAACCATATATTATGGTATTTTGCCCATATTTCATGCGATTTGGTGAGATTTAATGCTAAGAAGAGTGGGTTTGTTGGGATTTGATCCCACAACCACTTATTTTTAAACCAAAACTTTTACCAACTCCCCTATAGGTCGAATTATGCCAAATTTTGTAGAACAGTTCACTTTATGCAGGAAAAACCAGTGAGCCAAGCAAACTTTGGAGGCCATTTCCGGGAGCTACACTCAGTCTTTTTCAATGACTTCAGTTGCATTGGATTTCTGAGGTCGAGCAAAACACAATGAGACTAGTATGAAATCCATTTGATGCAATTTTTATGTAGATTTTGAGAATTTGAAGAAATTAATAAGAAAGCCTTCCCCACTGAGACAAAGGCCTGGAGACATAGGCAACCTTGTCAAACTCCATTAACAACTTTGTTGTTATGGTTTGTTGCTCCTTATGTTTTCTTTCTAATCTGCATTTCTTATTATGGCTGCTATAGTATCTCATTATTTTATGCTTCTTTCATCAATTCTTAATTGGTTAATGAACTCATGTTTTAAAACTAAACCATAGTCTTTAAAAAGATCATTTTCGGATCAGTTGTTACCTACAAGAATGTTTATTAATATTTGGTTTCCATACTTGCTTTGTTGGGTTTCTTTATTCACCTACATGATCACCATCTTCAATAGAAATCCAAATATCAGGTTCCGCGTTTATTATTGTTGCATTTATTGCTAGGTTTTCAATGTACTTCAACTCTTTAAAAGTTTTAATGCAATAAGTATTTGGAGTCTCTATATTGGTGTGTTTATGGTAAAGAACAGTACAGTTTAGAATCACACACAAATTGTTTGTAGCATGTGTCTATGCAAATGTTTGATAAATTGCCTACATTGCAAAACTAAGAAAAACTCCAAAAAAAATAGTGGGGATGTTACAGTGGTATCAAAGCTGGTTTTCCTGGCAGCCTGAATGTTACATGGTTCTTTAATGCTTCCAGGGGGTTAAATACACATTACATATAGGAGAAGGTATAGAGGAGCAGAAAACATATTTCATTAAGAAGAAGAAGAAGAAGTTGACCTGTTATCCCCCATTTATAGGGGTAACTAAGGAGATGATGTCTCGAGGCCCATAGGTTGCCTACATGGAGTGTTGAGAGCCAGATGAGTAGACATAGCCCCTATCCTCACCACAAATCACCACTAAATGAAAAAAACAACGTCCACCACACCATCTTGGCCCACAGAGGAAAACAGGTCTTGCTTCATGAGGTAACAAGTCTGGTCTCATGGAAAGTGTCATTTTAATGATTGAATCATTTGAACATGTTGCAAGGGGTCCCTTCTTGATTTTGAAAATTTTTGCTTGGAAATTATGTCTTTTGCCTCATTTCACCTTGGTGGTTGACATGTTGTCCTAGTAAGTAGATCACCCTCGGGAAATAGGTTGTTACTAAGGGGTATCCTAAAAGGGTCATCGGACCATTCCTGCACATATTTATCACTTTCCACACTTCTTCCCTTTCATTTCCTTATCTTTTCGGTCTTTGAGCATATTGACCCAAGAAGGGTGTGTACCTCATTTCATGGGAACAAGGGACTAAAGGCCCAAAGGGATTGTAGCTAGAAAAAGATAAAAGCCATGCATTATCCTCTAGATGGTCTCCCTAAGGTACTGAGAGAAATGAAATGCTTCTTCATAAAAATAAAGGACCTTTAAAATAAAACATGTAATTAAATAAATGTCCCTCTTTTTGAGGGAATGCATTTTGCAGTGTCTTTTATTTTCCTTGCACATGACACTTTGTGTGTTCTTAGCTTCAAGTGGCATTGTGGTGATCCTTACTTTCCATTGCACATAGCACTCAATGCTTTGGACCCTAATCAATTGATGGAAAACTAAGGGCTTGGAAAAATGTTGCATTGCAAACGAGGATGCAACACACCCTCTACAAAGATACCCATAAATGAGACAATACGATCCCTTGTATGTCAAGAAATCCTATTCCAAAAATTCACACCCCCATCCACCTCATACTCTTTTACTTGACTTAGAAATGGTATTCTTTGGAAACACTCCTTGACTTGGGAAATAACCTACCCAATAGGGCACCATGACAACCCTCCCATACTTAAATTTGGCAAGTAGTATAAGGTCTTTGAGGATTTGTTTATTTTTAAAAGGGGGGATTTGATGCACATGTTTAAGTGGTTATTTTACTATATATGGTTTACTTGGAATGATACATGTGACTTGTATACCCTTGGAGAGTGTACTTGTTTGTCTTTGCATGACCTTTCTAGGTGAGAGATTTTCCATGGAGGAACAAGGTCACTTGGACCTTCATAGGGGCTTGAATCCCATAGGTCGGTTGATGCGCCTCCACTCATTGCACACTTGGGAAGATGAACGTTGACGTTTAAGGATTTTGAGCAACATGAAATGATCACATTGTGGCCCCTTTTACCTGAACGTTAGCCTTGGGAAGCTTAGGACATCATAACCTAGACCATGATGTCACCTTTCTTGATGGAGTTTTGATGGGGTTTGATGATGATGTGATGTGATTTGATGGAGAGAGATGCATTTCTAGTAACTCTAGCACATGATGAGGTGGCACATGGCCTTTGGAGGCTCAATGAATTTCACCTAGAGGCTCAACGTCTCTCTTGGAGGCCTAACGTCACCTTTTAGGGCATGACGTCATCCCTTAGGGGATTTTATTTTAATGTTTTTTCATTTTTTAAAAATGTAAATACAAATTAGAGGGTCAACCTTATTTCTATTTTGTAATTGACTTGTAAAGTGGAAAAATTAGGGTTATATGACCTTGTATAAATAAAGGTCGTCTCACTCTCATTTTATCATCATGGTTTTGAGAATTACATACTCTCTTGGATGAAATTTTTTCCCTACTTGGGAAAATCATGTTGGACAGTTTGTTTGGACAGTTGGTTGTCATTGATGTCAACCCTTAGATATTGATGCCAACCATTAGATATTTATGTCAACCTTTGGAGAGGTCTAGATATGTTGGACAATTTTCTGATCAATATTGATGGTGAATTAGTTGGGTGCAATTGATGTAGTCTACATGTAGCCCCAGAGGTGTGGTTAAGGAACCTGAGTTTGTATGAGGAATAAATATATCAATGTCAATGAAGTTGTAGGTAATACTATCATAGATGTATATTACACTTCGTTCTATTTTAGGTGATATGTGGTACGTCACGTAGTTCCTCACGATTGAAGAGATATGGCTTAGTGAAGTTGGAGGACCCTCATGAATATTCTAGAAGCCCCTAGAAGGTCAACAAAGAAGTCAATTATTCTAGAAGCTCTTAGAAAGTCATTAATATTTTTTTTGGTCAAAGTGGTTATAAAAATAAATTCATTATGGGTAAAGTAGTTCTAACAAAAAAAATTATAGTCAAAGTGGTTGCAACAATAAATTAATTATGGATAAAGTAGTTGTAACAAGAAGGTTGAATAGTCAAAGTGGTTGAACAAGAAATTGATTAATTATGGGTAAAGCGGTTGCAAAAAGAAGCTAATTAAGGATAAAATAGTTGCAACAAAGTATTTATGATTTGACTAATTAAGGAAAAGTTAGTTGCAACAAGAAAGTGGTTTAGCCCTAGATTGAGGAGAAGGGGTAAAATAGTTACAAGTTGTCCGTAAAGGAAGTTACTTGGGAAGTATAAATAAGATATCAAGAGACTCACATAAGCACCTATTGAGCATATTGAATATCTATAAGTGAATGAGGTAACCAAGGATATATGAGGCGAATTTCAAAGGGAAGGTGAAGTAAAGAAAGCCGAAAATCCAAGGGAGGATGGAGTATTTTAATGATGTGTTCTAAGGTATGTTATTTACATGTCATCTCACCATTTTCACAATAACATTTTTTATAGAATGATTCAGATATAAAAATTAGGACGTTGTTGAAAAAAGATATCTAGGTACATGTAGTATAAATTTCAGCATCTAATTCATTGTATTTTGGGCGATATACTCTGTGGAAGATAGGGATTTTGACTAGTCCTAAAACTGATTTTAAACAGGTGTTCTGGGTAAAACAGTCATAAATTCTTCATAGAATATCCACATTCAATGAGACCAAATGAATTGGATATAGTATAGGCCTTAGTATGTTATGTGAAATTTTCAGATCCATATATCAAATATTCCGTGCGTGGCATTCTCTACAAGTTCACTCTCTAGAATAAGCCATAATTTAGCAAGGTCTACCATTTTTGCTATAACTCCAATTCTGGGATGTTCCAAGGAATGAAACTTGGAGAAATTGCAGAGAATACCATGAATACTATTGTGTACAATTTCAGACCTTATTCATTATAGGTACGGATTTATGCTTGTTTAAAGTTAGGGTTGTTGACTAATCCAAAAACTAGTCACGTGAGACTAAGGTAAAGTTTTATGAGTATGATATTCTCTTGTTGTTGAAGTTATTGGTACAGATTTTGGCTGCATAACAATGAGGGTTTGATTCTTGGTTGATGTGAGGGTTCACTACACTTGGTTTATGATTTTTTATATATGTATGGCACATGATTAGAGAGACATAGTTTTACATGGTTCGAGCTATACACTTGTGACAATGGGTATGAGTTTTATGTCATCATATATGATTGGTTGATAAGATTATTGTGATAGGTTGTTGATACTTCTTGTGATAGGTTGTTGGTGTACATGGTTGATATGCATGGTTATGGTATAGGATTGATACTTGGTATAGTTGATGCACTTGTTATGGTACATGGTTGATGGTACAGGTTGATGCATGGTTGATGCATGATACATATTGGTACTTGGTTGAGACAAATATCTTGTGATGGTATGTGGTGATCTTGGTACATGATTTGTAGAGAAATGTGTTGGTGATGTTGAGCATATGGTTTTAGATATGCTCTTGGTGTTCTTAGAATGAGTTGCATGCAGATGAGAGTGGAACTGGTTTTGTGGATGAGATAATGAATGGTTGGATAAGTTGTTGTGACAATGGTTGATGTGACAATGAAAATGACAGTGATAGTGACAGTGACAGTGGCAGTGATAGTGGAAGTGATTGTGGTAGTGACAATTGGTCTACACTTATATTTTAGGGCGATAGGACGGGGCAAGGAAAAGGGGTTGTATCCTCCTTCCGGTTGGAGCTAGATAATCAGGGAGTTGGAGCTTCCTTCAGGTTGGAAGCCTGAGAACTAGGTGGTTGTAGACACCTTTCGGTTGGAGCCAGAGAACCCAATGGGTTGGAGCCAGATAATTTAGGGAGTTTTAGATTCCTTCGGGTTGGAGCCTATAAATAGGGGGTTGTATCCTCCTTCCAGTTGCAACTGGATAATTAGGAAGTTGGTGCTTCCTATGAATGAATTCTTGATATCTATAAGAAAACATTATGTGGTTTTCTCCCATTTTGGTTTTCACGTAAATACTGGTGTATTTTGTTCTTGATGTGATGTTGATGTGATGTTTCTTATGATTACATGCTTATGATATATATATTGAATGCAATCATAGATGATACATTGATGTTAAATTGTTGAACATTGTTGATAAAGTGAAAGAATATATATTGTGGCTAAAAGTGGTATAAATTGCTCATACTAATTCACCCCCCCCTATAAATATTCCAACAATTGATATCAGAGCAGTTCCTTCATGAAGAAGTCTAACCACTGGAAGGAGATCATGGAATACACTGAGAATGGAGTACCAATGTTTGATGGTCAGAGTGGCCTTGTGTATGAGATATGGAGAAGAAGGAAGAAAAGATTTCTACATGCACAAGGATATGATATTTGGTATTCAGTTGTTGCATAATACAATGCTACAAAGAAACCTAAGACTGCGGACAAGAAGGAATTGAAGAAGAACAACAAAATAACAATGGATTTCACCATGGAAGGATTACCTGATTCAACAAAGGACAAAGTGTGAAAATGTTCATCAGCTAAAGAACTCTGGGATAAAATACATAATATCTATTCTTCTCCCATCATAGAGTCGGATATTGCTAAATAAGATGTAGGTATAGAACAAGAGGTAAGATGCTCATCATGTCATACATATTCAGAAGAAGAAGAAGAAGAAGAAGAGTGCATAGTTAAAATAAGTGAGTTTTTTTGCTTTACTTGTGAAGAGTGCAGACATATTGAAATTGAATACCCTTATTTGAAGATTGAAGTGATGAGACATAAAAGCCCAATGAAATATAAGAAAATTCTGATATTTAAAAGGAAAATAATCATGAAGCAGAATTCAGTCAATGAGAAAGAGAAATTGAAGATGAAATAATCACATTGAATATTCAACTTGAAGAAGCAAAGAGAACATAATAAGTCGTGAAGATTCAGATGATGAAGAAAGAAGAAGAGGTTGAGAAGCTTGAAGAAGAATTTGTCACATTGAGAAGTAAAACCGTCAAGCTCAACAAGAACATTGAAGAGACATAAACATCCACATCAACAATAGAGAATGAAGAGAAGCATTCCAGGTTTCCAGGAAAGAAGAATGAAGAAAAGAGTAAGAGTTATGTAGAAATATTCAAAGGAAGGAATCATGATAAAAAAGAATCAAAGGAGAATGAGTATAATAGAGATACATATTCAACAAGACCTACCACATTCAGGGAGAAAAGAAGCTTCAATCATAATGAAGGGATCCACAAAAGAAAAGATTATGATCAACCAAGGCAAGAATTCAAAAGGACTACACCACAAGGAAGATCATTCACTCCCGGGTATGTAAATTTCTTTTATGGTCATTGTTTTTATTGTACTAACTTTGGACATAAGGTTGCATATTGCAGAGCTTATAGAAGAAATGTTCAAGCAAGAAATGCTTATGTGGCCCCACGTAACATTGAATGTTACAAATGCCATAACAATGGACACATAGATCGTGATTGTAGAAGCATGATAGCTACTTCCATGGAAGAGAACACTGATATCAGATATAAGAAAGTATGAAAAAGAAAACAATAAGAACATGTGAATAAAGACCAGGTCCCAAAGATCACAGTATTAGCAATAGTATGAGATGAAGAAAAATCTACATGGAAAAATGAATTTTTCAGATACAGGAAGGTTTGGAGAAAAAATGAAAAATTAGAAGAATAGGTACCAGAGATCACAATATTTGCAGTGACACAAGATAGAAAAGAAGAGCAGGTGAATAAGGCACAAGTTCAGGAGATTGTACTTTTAGGAATTGCAGTGAGAGATCAATCCATGAGCAGAAAGGAAGAAGTCAAAGTTCAGAGAGATGATGAGTCTACAAAAAAAGAGGAATATTACTCTGAATCAGAGCGAATATTTTTCTGAGCCATCCGTCTAGGAGACTACCAACAAATATGTATGTTAAATAGGGGGAGTCCATGCAGTTGACACTACAGATCAAAGAATTATCTTTCGATCAGTATGAAGTGTTTACAGAGATAGATTCATAGCAGTCAGATAACAGATTCAAGAGAAGTCTTCAGAAAAATATGGCGACAGATGGGTCAACATTGTGGAAAGTTGAGTAGCAGAGTTATGGACAATGTGTGTCACATGGAAAGAGATGGATTCATGAGATACTTAGAAGGTACAAAAAGAATGGGTCAGAAATGATGCATAACAATGTATTTATGATTGTAATCAATGGAATCAATTGGTCACAGAAAGACAAGCAATGAAAGGCACAATAGAACAAGTAAAGAGAAACCGTCAGCATAAGCTATATGACCAAAAGGACATTGTTGAACATAATTGTGAAGTGAACATGACAAGTATATGAATAAATCAAATTTCAAATGCTTTTTATATATGCTAGTGAAATTCAAGAGGAAGCACCAATGGACAATAAACAACATTGGAAGAGAGGAAATGAAACATATACAGGTAGCCCTACATTGATATATATATTATAGAAAAGTTAAGGGAAGAAAAATCATTAGAGAAAGAGATCTAGACAGGAAGATCAATAGCATGAAAACAGGGGGAGACATATCAATAGGGGGAGTTATCCTTTATCAAAGAAGGAAATAAAGAACAAAGGCATGGCAACGAAGAGAAGGAATAGATGCATGATGACAGGGGGAGCAGCCCCAAGGAAATATACCATTTTCCATTGATGTCAAAGGGGGAGAATGAGAAACATTTATGAGTAGAAATGGTCACAGGGGGAGCATGAGCATTGGATCATAAGTGTTGTCATCAATGTTGGTGTTGCCATCAATGTCAAAGGGGGAGATTGTCAGACAATTCATTTGGATAGTTGGTTGTCATTGATTTCAACCTTTGGAGAGGTCTAGAGATGTTGGAAAGTTGTTTGATCAATATTGATGGTGAGTTAGTTGGATGCAATTGATTTACTCAACATGTAGCCACAAAGGTGTGGTTAAGGAACCCGAATTTGTATGAGGAATAAAGATATGAAGACCAATGAATTTTTAGGTAAGACTATCATAGATGGATAGTACATGTCGTTTCATTTCCATTGATATGTGGTATGGAACATAGTTGCTCACAGTTGAAGAGATATGGCTTAGTGAAGTTAGAGGACCCTCATGAATATTTTAGAAGCCCCTAAAAGGTCAACAACGAAGTCAATTATTCTAGAAGCTCCTAGAAATTCATCAAGAAGTTTTCTAGTCAAAGTGGTTATAACAAGAAATTAATTATGGGTAAAGTAGTTGGAGCAAAACGTTTTCTAGTCAAAGTGGTTGCAACAAGAAATTAATTATGGGTAAAGTAGTTGTAACAAGAAGGTTGAATAGTCAAAGTGGTTGAACAAGAAATTAATTAATTATGGGTAAAGTGGTTGCAACAAGAAGTTAATTAAGGATAAAGGAATTGCAACAAATTATTTATGATTTGACTAATTAATGAAAAGTTAGCTGTAACTAGAAAGTGGGTTAGCCCTAGATTGAGGAGAAGGGGTAAAACAGTTACAAGTTGTCCCTAAAGGAAGTTACTTGGGAAGTATAAATAATATATAAAGGGACTACCATAAGCACCTATTGAGAATATTTAATATCTATAAGTGACCGAGGTAACCAAGGATATTTGAGGTGAATTTCATAGGGAAGGTGAAGTAAACAAGGTTGAAAATCCAAGGGAGGATGAAGTATTTTAATGATGTGTTCTAAGGTATGTTATTTACAGGTCATATCACCATTTTCACAATAACTTGTTTTATAGAATGATTCAAATAGACAAAATCAAAGGATATTGAGAAAACATATCAATGTACCTGTGGTAGAAATTGCAGCTTCTGGGTCGTTGTATTTTGGGCGATACACTCTGTGGAAGATAGGGCTTTTGACCAGTCATGAAAGTAGTTTTAAATAGGTGTTTAAGGTAAAATAATCATAACTTCTTCATAGAAGAACCAAATTCAGTGATTCCAAATGCATTGGATAATGTACATGCCATAGTATGTTATATGAAATGTTCAGATCCAAATATCAAATATTCCACATGTGGCATGCTCTACAAGTTCGCTTTCTAGAATAATCCAGAATTCAACAAGGTCTACCATTTTTGCTATAACTCCACTTTTGGGATGTTCCAAGTAGTGAAACTTGGATGAATTGTAGAGAAGACATTGAATAATATTTTGTACTATTTTCAGACCTTTATTTATTATAGATACAAAGTTATGCTTGTTGAAAGTTAGGGTTGTTGACTAATCCAAAAAATAGTCCTGTGAGACTAAGATAAAGTTTGATGAAGATGGTATTCTCTTGTTTCTGAAATTATTGGTATAGATTGTGGCTACATAACAAGGAGGGCTTGATGCTTGGTTAATGTGAGGGTTCACTACACTTTGTTTATGATTGTTTATATATGTATGTCACATGATTACAAAGACATAGTTCTACATGGTTTGAGTTATACACTTGCGACAGTGGGTATGAGTTCTATGTGATCAGATCTGACTGGTTGATGATATTATTGTAATAGGTTGTTGATACAGGTTGTGATAGGTTGTTGATGTACATGGTTGATATGCATTTTTATGGTACATGGTTGATACTTGGTATAGTTGATGCACTTGTTATGGTACATTGTTGATGGTACATGTTGATGCATGGTTGATGCATGGTACAGGTTGGTACTTGGTTGAGACACATATCTTGTGATGGTATGTGGTGATCTTGGTACATGCTTGGTAGAGGCATGTGTTGGTGATGTTGAGCATATGATTTGAGATATGCTCTTGGTGATATTGGCATCAGTTGCATACGGATGCGAGTGGATATGGTTTTGTGGATGAGACAGTGTTTGGTTGGACGGGTTGTTGTGACATTTGTTGATGTGATAGTGATAGTGATAGTGACAATGAAAGTGGTTGTGACAGTGGAAATGATTGTGGTAGTGAAAATTGGTCTACACTTATATTTTAGGGTGGTAGGACGGGGCAAGGAAAGGGGGTTGTAGCCTCCTTCTAGTTGGAGTCGTAGAATCAGGGAGTTGGAGCTTCCTTCAGGTTGGAAGCTTGAGAACTAGCTAGTTGTAGGCACCTTTCGGTTGGAACCAAAGAACCTAGGAGGTTGTAGCCTCCTTCTGGTTGGAGCCAGAGAATTCAAGGAGTTGTAGCTTCCTTCAGGTTTGATCCTGTAAATAGGGGGTTGTATCCTCCTTCCAGTTGCAGATGGAGAATTGGGAATTTGGTGCTTCCTATGAATGAATTCTCGATATGTATAAGAAAACATTCTATGGTTTTCTCCCATTTGGGTTTCCATGTAAATACTGATGTATTGTATTCTTGATGTGATGCTACTTATGTTTACATGCTTATGATATATATATATATATATATTGAATGTAATCATAGATGATACATTGAAGATAAACTGTTGAACATTGCTGATAAAGTGAAAGAATATATATTGTGGTTAAAAGTGGTATAAAGTGCTCATATTGATTCACCCCCCCTCTCAGTATTCCAACAAATCTCTCTATCTCTGTTTGGTGCAATTTTGGATGCTTTTACTTGTCCATTGGAGGAAAAGTCTAGGTGTTATCTCTTTGATGTTTGTTTCTTGGTAATGTGGTAGAATATTCTTGATAAAAAAAAGGGTTTTTCATGCTATCTCTTGAACTAGGTAAGGAATGTATGCAATTGTGTTGTTTTTTTATTGGTTTAAAGGTTAATTTTGCTAAACCCTTGGATGATTATAAGGGCATACACCCTCCATCAATATATATCTTAATTGTCATTGAAAGAAGCTATTTTGCAAAGGTTTCTACAAGGAGTAAAAGGGCTTACACCCTTGTACATTTACCCTGCCAAGGATTGTTTGCTCTAGGGTGTAAAAGGGATTACACCGATAGAGAAGTAAGAAAACTTAACTCATATACAAGAGACTCCATAACCCAATAGATAAGGAACTAGCCTACTCGCATTGGAGATTGAATATCCATGCATTGGTATACATGATTTCATGAGATATTGCAATTGTTCAAATTGGATTCAATTATACATGTTGTAGTCTTTCTTGTGCCCTAAGGACATATTTATTGGACAAGTAATCTCATTGATGTAATCAAATTAATGCTACAACCAATAGGGTTGCAACAAACTTATCTTCCTTTCATTGTTTACTCAATTTTCTACCACTAAAATTCACTTGTAAGCTGCCATAAATAATCTACTAGTTATTGGCTATCTTTTGGGTGGTTTACTTGTTGATTCTAGTGGCTAGAATTTGCTTATATAGAAATTGTTTTCTACAACCATAATTTTGTTACAAATATTGTTAATAAAACTAACTAACATCCCTCTAATTTCTATCAAAGTCTTGTTTTAATCATTGGAAATTTACCTATTCATTGCTAGCTTTGTTTCCAATAATATTGTACTTGATTTTGATGGATAAATTTGTAGACCTTATTATCATTTGTTGTTGATATATATATTTCCATACTGCTACAATTTGGGATGATGAGGTATTTTTCCGAATCTTGTTGGTTTTGAGGCTTAATTTTCTATATATTGTCCTGTTCTGGGTAGGGCTAACATTGTTTTTCATATACACTTCCTAGGAAACCAATCACCTTCTCACAAGACTCTTTCTCAATCCTCCCTTCCATATTTGACCTTGAAATATAAGGGCACCTTTCATATCCTTTCACTTTCCATCTCGTTTCCCCTAGGGTCATGCAATATTCCCCCTTTGTGGTGATTCTATAATCACTAAAGTGAGAGGAGTGTTTATCTAAGGTGATAGTGGGTAAATACTCCCACAATTGTCACACCTTTGTGGTTTGGGTTGGGATTTTCCCAAACTATAGATTGTGTGATAAAATTTTGGCGTCATTGTCGGGGAGTACTTTGAATCATTTCCAACTCTTAAGGACACTTGGAAAGTTATCCCAAAGCGTTTCCCTAACTTTATTGTTGACTCCACTTGAGGGAAGTTTCCTCTCTCCCTTTTGATGAAATTTCTAAGTTCATATGGTGAATCCACAACCTAAGAACCCACATTTCCCCAAATCCCTTCCGTAAGGAAGATTCGAACCTTCCAAGGTTTACCGAAGAAGGCCTTCTCATAATTCCCTCATTGTCAAAACCTTTTTCCAAGGTAACATTCCCCTCATTCCAATGGCTCGCACTTGGGATAGCATACTTTACAAGAATTTGAATCTGGACACCATCCCCAATTATCCCAATGAAATGCCCAAAGAGTCTTTGATGCAGGAGCATCGAGAGCATGGATACGGGTATGTCGAAAACCCATGATGACAATGATGATGATGGTGATGTAGGGGAAGTAAAGGTACATGTATGAAGACATATGATAGAGAATGGTTTATAAACCATGTATGAGAAAAGGTTTCCTATGGAAACGATGGATACAACCACTGGAAACCCATGTACTTCGGTGGATGGTAATATTTTTATATGGGCTTCAACAATGTTTATGTTTGCAAGAACATGAGGATAAAGATGATCTAGGATGGAGAATGAAGAAGAGAAAATATCGCGGAAGACAGAGGGAAGAGAAGAAAAAGAAGATGAAGATGAAATGAGTTCAAATTAAGACCAAGCGAAAAAAGAAGCATAATGGGGTCACAAGTGTTTGTCAAGGGAGGAGTATGATATAATTCCTACTTGTGATCATGAATAATTAAATAAATTAAATGATGTTTTGTAATGAGGTTGACTAATTCTAGAAAGTTTATGTGAGGATGAAATATGAGGAGAAATGAATGAATGTAGGAATGAATATTGTTGAGAGAATCATGGAGATGTTGTGGAGAGATCATAGGAGTTAATTATAGAGATAGTTGTGTATTCATTTGAACTAATTAGTTAATTATGAAATAATTGTTATGGTAACCTATAATTATATAAGAGACCATTTGTACACAAATTGAACATAAGAGAATGATTTATTAATAAAATTTCCCCTTCGAGGGTTTTGAAAGCATATTTCCCAGTGTCCCTTGTTTTGCATAAAGTAGTGTCTATGTGTGTATTTAATTATGTTGCACCTTTGACCATATCAGTCTCACAAATGGTTTCCAAAGTTCATCGGGAACAATGTTATCACATCAAAAGAGCACCTTGAAGCTATTGGTGTGGCCATGGAATAAAATGACATAGAACATGAAGACATTGCAATGAAGATACTAGCTATGTCTCTTGAAGAAGATGCTAAAAAGTGGTATAAAGGATTACCTGATGACCACTTGGAATCCTATGAATATTTTGCTAAGTTGTTCAAGGAAAGATGGACAATAAAGAAGGATAGTGGAATGTTATTGATACAATTCAATCAAGTCAAAAGGAAAGAAAATTAAACAGTGAAGGATTTTGACACCAGATTTGACAATTTACGCAACCAAATCCCAAAGGATGTATGCCCATCATATGCAACTTCTCTCCTCCTTTAGTTGAGTTCCTTTGAAGGACAATTTGGTTTTATTATGAAATAAAGGATGCCTAACAGTTTGGAAAAGTCCATAGAATACAATGCTCAGATTGAAGAAAATATCATCAGCTCAAAGATTGAGCCCTTTCAGTTTCGTCGTGCCAAGATAAAACCAAAGACAAAGAATCCAACCAAAAAAGTACAAGATCCAATTGCACTCATAACTCATAAGTTAGATCAAATGAATATTCATTTCATCCAAAATCAGATTCAGATCATAAATAGGTTGACAACCTTGGAGTGGTATCATCATCCATCTAAACCTAAGTTTATCAGAGAGTCAAACGCAGGTTGGAAAGCAAGGCCACAATAGGAAGAAAAGGTGCTTGATAACTTGGATCCAATTGGGATGGTAAACTTGGAGGAATCACCATGGTGTTTTCCTTACCAGGAACCTCATCCATAGGATGAATTTCTAAGACAGACAGAAGAAGAATATCCAGGCACCATGGATAGATTGAACTTCATTGATATTTCCACTCTCCATGATGATGAGTGCATCGATGTTATTGAAGAACAACTTGAAGAGTTTAGGAAGAGGGAAGCAATATGAGATCATTTGGAAGTTTTGAATCAGATGGATGAAGATCCGAAGGATAAGTTGAGAAAAAAGGAAATCTTGACTTACTCAAGGAGGAACAAAGTACTAGTTCCACCACCTCAGGAAGAAAATAAGGATGTTCCTTTGCTACCTCTAGATAGCAAGGAAATTCCTCCACCTCCTTCACCACCAATTCATGATTTTCTTCCACCACGTGCACCTTCAAAATAAGAGCTTCCTCTGAATACATATATTCCCAACATTATGGGAAAGATGAACATGTCAGTACCTATGGTAGAGATGTGTAAGATTCCTTTCGTAAGAAGAGAAATTTTGAGGGAATTAAGGGTACAATATGAAGCAAGAGATCCTTCGATCATCCTAAATACTATGTATCATGGAGGACAAAGAGAGGAAAATCCTCCCTTTTATCTTTGTTTGGGTATAAATGGTTTCCGCTTGAATAATTGTATGTTGGATTCCAGAGCCTCAACAAATGTGATGTCCCTAAAGGTCATGAAGCAACTTGGTTTAAAGACAACTCACCCTTATGGAAATTTTTGCGACATTGATTCAAGAAAATTAAAGGTGTATGGTATCATAAAATATGTGGAGGTCTATCTAAATTACTTCCCACACTACAGTCTCATCATGAACATAGTTGTGATTGATGTCCCAAACACTTGGGGCATGCTCTTATCAAGAAGTTGGTCAACCACTCTTGGTGTTTTTCTCAGTATGGACCTTACTCATGCACATATCCCTATGGGATATGGAACCTTTGAGATTATATATAGTCGAGAGATGGTCAAGCAACATGTAATGGACCCAAATCACCCTAGTTATCATAGTGATTGTGATTATGATGTGACACCTCTATTATTGAATGGTCAAGAAACATGTTAGCACTCTGTAATTTTCCCAAGGTTGTGGAGGCAATCACTGAGGTAACATCAAACCACTTGGAGTCTTGGATCTAGCCCTCCAAGACTTAGAGAGGGTTCTCTCTGTTTGATCTAGCTTTGTTTTTTGGGAATCTTAGGCTAGTTATGATAGTACAGGGTTTGGTTTTAGATTTTTGGTTGGAACAGGAAGGAAAGGCCATTGGGAAATGGAGTCAATGAGGCCAAATTCAATCAAGAGTCAGTTAAACAAACAACCCTACAGGGAAAGGTAGAAATTCTTGTTGGATTTTTTTAAGATCAAATGAGATGAAAAGACATAAAGAGATGTGAGGGTCCGCTGAAAAAAGAAGAAATCAAGAATTTCTTTACTTAACCTCAGATGAAGAACATATGTATCATCAAAAGACCAGAAACAAAGTGCACTAGACAAATTTTGTTTGTTAACTTCCCTTTAATGTGTAGAAAATGAAAACATAATGATCACAATGGAAACAAATTATGATGACAGAAAACACTTCACCACCAAGATTGACACATGAATCCTGTAACTGTTGCAATTGTATAATTGGATTAATGAATTGTGGCTCTATGGGCTGATTACAACAATGATCATTGTTCTATGAACAGGTCTCAACTGACCAACCATTTTACATTTGAATTATAAAAATATATAGGATAGACTCTCCCCCAGGCTCAGGAGGTCGAAATCAACAACTGGCCAAAAATAGAAACAAATCCCTAAAGATTTTGAATTATCTGTCATGAAAGATGGGTCAGACAGCTGGAAATAGGGGTCCACTCAGACATTTGTATTTCCCAAAATATGACATCTGTGTGAAAACTGAAAGAGGTTATTGTAGACGAGTTTGTCTTGAGAAAATACCTCTTTCAGTTTTCCCAAATTCATCTCCATCTCTCTGAAACAACCACCGCAAAAACATTACAAGATGAGGAAAACTGAAAAATGGTGCTCAGAGATGGCTTCGATTCTCCCAATCCCTGATACATATGAAAAAACTAAGAGAGGTTTTTGTTCTTTATCCCGTTGTGGAGAAAAAAATATCTCAATTTTTCAAAATTCCTTTCTATTTTGCCCGGAATATCTCTCGGAAAATAGGTGGTAAAAATTGGCAAAAACGGTTTTTTTGTTATTTTGGGGAAGACGGTTTTGGAGGAGAGTGGTTTTCAGACCCCCCGCGCTGGTAAGTGGTATTAGGGGGGGGGTGTGGTTCCGAGTTCACCTGATGGTGAAAAGTGTCCTTTGGTGGTTTTTCATATCAGACCCCCCTTTTGGTTGAGTGACGTAATGGGGGGGGGTCCGATATATGGGGAAAGGGTGTGGGTGTTAGAATTAGGATATAGGTTTTTTTTTTTTTTTTAATTAATTAATTTTTTTTTTATATTCGTTTTTGTTTTTATTATTTATTTGTTTTTAACTTTTTTGTTTTATTTTGTTTTGTTTTATTATTGCTTAAATTATTATATGTATTATTTATTTTTTAATTGTTGTATATAATTTATGTTTTATACTATTGTCTTTATTTATTATTTATATATTTTTGTTGTTTTATAATGTTTATTATGTGTTTTATTTTCGTTATTATTATTATTATTATTATATTTTGATTTTTAATTAATGTTTTAATTCTAATATATTATTACACTAACCTCATTTTAAACCTAAACTCACTAACCTAATTACTAATTATTAACACTATTAATTATTAATTATTAATTATCCTATGTCATCTAATGACTTATTAAACTAGTTATTTTTGTGAATTTAGCCCTAGTTACCTAACATCATTTCATGTAGGGATGAAAATGGTGGGGGTGAAGAAATGGAGGGCGAGGGCATGAAGGGTGCAACATGGTGATGAAGGATCGGGCGAAAGGGATGAAGGGAGAAGTGAAATTAACCGAGCCCAACAAACCAAATGTTTTCATCATGAGAGCAATGCCAAACATATAGTTAAAGAATCAAGTCACCTATGATTATAGGATCCCAACATAGGCTCTAATTGGGGATGACAACTCTTTCAAGAGGTGACCAGAACCATAGAATTTTTTAACAGGCAGACCAATGCTTTATCCATTGGGTTGATCCCAACACTTTATTCTACAACCTGTATCTGTTCTGATCTTTCAACTGAAACCAAATCAAAATGAAGACTGAAATTTGAAATTGAAAAATTGTTGAAAGGGATGCTCAAAGAGCTGAGCTTATTTGCACATTGCTACCTACCCTACAGTGTTGAAAATCATGTTGAATCAAATAATACAAAAATGCCAATGAAGCCAGTCAAGTAGCTACTGAAACAAGTGGATTGCTTGACTGCTTGTCAACACAATTAAAAGGACAACTTGACTTTTTGTCCACAGAGTGAAAACTACAAAGTGTAATGCCCATTGCTGAAAACATGATTGATCATTTATGCTAAAAAAATATTCCATGTAGTCTGCTATGGGATCAGGAAAAACACAACCTATTTCTTGACTTTCAACAAATTTATGGTCATAATTGGGCATGACACATATGTTTTTTACCTCATTATATAGTTCTTGAGATGTCTGCAAATTTTCTGCTGAACTTTGAAATGAGACTCTTGTTGAAACAGACCATGAAAAAGACTACCTAATCATGTCTATATCATAACCTCTTTTAAGTTCATAGCTGGCCAATGAACCATGACTTTGTCTACACAGATTATCCAACACACCGGCTATTGGGTCTTGTAGGAGCTGAGATGTTTGTTGCATTGGTTCCAATGAAAGTTATTGATCTTCTATGTGTTTACCCTTCATGCCATGATTAAAAAATTTCTTCAAAAACTAAAATGAATTGAAAGTTAGTGGTATAGAGTTATAATGCATTAATTCATCTTCTGTTTGAAGATCAATGTAACTCAGGGGTTGTAAACTTGGATCAATAACAACTTCCATATCATCAATGGCATATTCAACTAAGTGATCAGAACATTCTTCATCTTTACTATCGACGACTTTCTTATGATTTTCTCTTATAATTTGAAATGAAGAGAAACATAAGGGTAAAGTCTTTCCACTTACTCTGAAATATTTTGCATTTTGCTCATTGCTTTCATAATTGTTATGCATAGGTTGACTATCATGATGGTTTTGAAGAATTCACCTTGGTGTAATCCTTAGCATAGTTATCATACTTAGGAAATGTCATCAAACATACACATCATATCCGTTGATTTCTCTTCTACAAGCTGAGTTGGAGTTTCATCTTTGACTATGTTTTGAATTGAACACATGAAATGGTCATTTTCCAATCCATGATACCAAGGGTGAGCTGCAAAGTGTTTAGGAATAATGACCCTTTCTTTCTCTATAACCAATGGAATAGGATTCCCTTGAACAACAAGTTCATTTCCCATGATGACTTTCTGCATCATTTCTTTCATTGTGTTGGCCAGAATGTCCAGTTTAGATTCTAAATATATCAGTTGCTCCTTCGCTATTTTCTCCCTTTCTTCTTCCTTGATCTTTGACCTTTTGATCAACAAATTAGCTTCCACACTAATTTCACTGTCCTGCATCTCCTTAAGTGTAGTAGTGTTCCTTTCTCTCAACTGAAATGCCATCTCTGGATCAAAGGCATCTGGGTAGCATAAGAGAGCTAAACCAAGAGGTGGTCTTATATCAACAGGCATGGAATTATAAACTTGATTGAATTTGGATGAAAATTTATGTACTGTTTCTCCTGGCTGTCTTTTCAAATGATAATACTCTTCTAAAATGAGGAAAATATTTCTCTTGATCTCCCATTTACCGAGGAAGACTTCTACAAACTGATGAAAATTGGAGATGCTTTCAAATGACAAACTTTTGAACCATTCCTTAGCTCTGTATTGCAAAGATAGAGCAAAAATTCTTATGCTGACATCATTTTCCTCGACCTCAAAAAGATCAAGAAAATTCTCAAAACCCTGAATGTGTTTCTCAGTAGTGATGCTACCATATTCTCCATCAAACCTGGGAAGCTATCTGTAGTAATTGACAGGGAAATCATGAAGTATAGGGGGTAATATAAGAGGCTTGTATCTATCTTGAGTATTTGCAGGTGTAGGAGTATGTACATGGGATGTAAAACTAGGCTTGATCTCTTGAGGCTCCTCGGGTTGAATTTGATCAACACAAGTTTCAACAATATTGTCTTGGCCGAGATCATAAAAAGAGAGGAAATAATTAAAAATAAAACCTATTATGTCTTGGATGAAATTCCAACTTGCATACCTGATCTTTTCAGATTGTCTTGTCATTGTTTTAGGTTCTTCCTCCAATGGAATCTTTGAAACTGGAACTGATTTGGAGTTGATTGGAGTCACCATGTGGATGATTCAGCCTTCTTGTGTCTGATCATTGTCCACCATCAATAATCAGATCTGGAACTTGATACACTTTTCTGAGGAACAATCCCAAGTATGGTCGCCACTATGTTAGCACTTTGTAATTTTCCCAAGGTTGTGGAGGCAATCACTGAGGTAACATCAAACCACTTGGAGTCTTGGATCTAGACCTCCAAGACTCATAGAGGGCTCTCTCTGTTTGATCTAGCTTTGTTTGTTGGGAATCTTAGGCTAGTTATGATAGTACAGGGTTTGGTTTTATATGGTTGGTTGGAACAAGAAGGAAAGGCCATTGGGCAATGGAGTCAAAGAGGCCAAATTCAATCAAGGGTCGGTTATACAGACAACCCTACATGGCAAGAGGAATTCTTGTTGGATTATTTTCAGATCAAATGAGATGAAAACACAGAAAGAGATGTGAGGGTCCGCTGAGCAAAAAAACAATCAAGAATTTCTTTACTTAACTTCAAATGAAGAACATATATATCATCAAAAGACTAGAAACAGAGTGCACTAGACAAATTTTGTTTGTTAACTTCCATTTAATGATTAGAAAATGAAAACATAATGATCACAATGGAAACAAATTACGATGACAAAAAGCACTTCACCACCAAGATTGACACATAAATCATGTAACTGTTGAAATTGTATAATTGGATTGATGAACTGTGGCTTTATGGGCTGATTACAACAATGATCATTGTTCTATGAATAGGTCTCAACTGACCAACCATTTTACATTTGAATTATAAAAATATTAGGACAGACTCTCCCCCAGGCTCAGGAGGTTGAAATCAACAACTGTCAAAAAATAGAAACAAATCCCTAAAGATTTTGAACTATCTGCCATGAAAGATGGGTCGGACTACTGAAAATAGGGGTCAACGCAGACATTCTTATCTCCAAAAATATGACATCTGTGTGAAAAATGAAAGAGATTATTGTATATGATTCTGTCCTGAGAAAACACCTCTTTCGGTTTTCCCAAATTCATCTCCATCTCTTTGAAACAACCACCACAAAAACATGACAAGATCAGGAAAACTGGAAAACTGAAAACCAGTGCTCAGAGATGGATTTGATTCTCCCAATCCCTGATACCTGTGAAAACACTGAGAGAAGTTTTTGTTCTTCATCCCGTTTTGGAGAAAAAACTCTCTCAGTTTTTAAAAATTCCTTCTGTTTTACCAGAATTTCTCTCGAAAAATAGGTGGTCAAAATTGGCGAAAACGATTTTTTTTGTTATTTTGGGGAAGGCGGTTTTGGAGGAGGGAGAGTGGTTTTTTGGACCCCCTTGGGGTGGTAAGTGGTATTGGGGGGGGGGGG
>ML776569.1:1779037-1821866 GCA_009831015.1 Picea engelmannii
TCACCTGATGGTGACAAGTGTCCTTTGGTGGTTTTGCATATCGGACACCCCTTTTGGTTGAGTGACGTAAGGGGGGGGGTTCCGATATATGGGGAAAGGGTGTGGGTGTTAGAACTTAGGATATAGTTTTTAATTTTTTATATTCGTTTTTGTTTTTATTATTTATTTTGTTTTGTTTTATTATTGTTTAAATTATTATATGTATTATTTATTTTTTAATTGTTTTATATAATTTATGTTTTATACTATTGTCTTTATTTATTATTTATATGTTTTTTATTGTTTTATTTTTTAATTGTTTTATAATGTTTATAATGTGTTTTATTTTCGTTTTGTTTTTGCTTTTTATTATATTTTGATTTTTAATTAATGTTTTAATTCTAATATATTATTACACTAACCTCATTTTAAACCTAAACTCACTAACCTAATTTCTAATTATTAACACTATTAATTAATCTAATTAATTATTAATTATTAATTATCCTATGTTATCTAATGACTTATTAAACTAGTTATTTTGTGAATTTAACCCTAGTTACCTAACATCATTTCATGTAGGGATGAAAATGGTGGGGGGTGAAGAAATGGAGGGCGAGGGCATGAAGGGTGAAACAGGGTGATGAATGATCGAGTGAAATGGATGAAGGGAGAAGTGAAATTAATTGAGCCCAACAAACCAGATCTTTTCATCATGAGGGAAATGCCAAATAGATATTTGAATAATCAAGTCACCTATGATTATAGGACCCCAACAGATATGTAAGATTCCTTCCGTAAGAAGATAAATTTTGAGGGAATTAAGGGTACAATATGAAGCAAGAGATCCTTCGATCATCCTAAATACTATGTATCATGGAGGACAAAGAGAGAAAAATCCTCCCTTTTATCTTTGTTTGGGTATAAATGGTTTCCACTTGAATAATTGTATGTTGGATTCCAGAGCCTCAACAAACGTGATGTCCCTAAAGGTGATGAAGAAACTTGGTTTAAAAACAACTCACCCTTATGGAAATTTTTGCGACATTGATTCAAGAAAAATATAGGTGTATGTTCTCATAAAATATGTGGAGGTCTATCTAAAATATTTCCCACACATCATTCTCATCATGAACATAGTTGTGATTGATGTCCCAAACACTTGTGGCATGCTCTTATCAAGAATTTGGTCAACCACTCTTGGTGTTTTTCTCAGTATGGACCTTACTCATGCACATATCCCTATGGGATATGGCACCTTTGAGATTATATATAGTCGATAGATGGTCAAGAAACATGTAATGGACCTAAATCACCTTAGCTATCATAGTAATTGTGAGTATGATGTGACACCTCACACTATTGAATATGATCATTCCAATTTTCCTTTTGCACAAGAGGATTGTATTGACACCTTACTCTCCAAGAAAGAACAATATAAGGAGAAGATTGTAGAATACCAGGGTAAGGATCCAGGTTCCATCAAGATACTTAAGAAAGATGAAGATAGGAAAGATAAAGAGCAGGAACAAATTATCATGGTCAAGGGAGGGGCACCCACTCAGCCTTACATTGAAAACATACCCTATGTTAACTCTAATGAAGGAAGCCTTGCCGTCATGTGGGATAAGAAAAAGGGAAAGCCAAAGTATGACAAGAAGAGTGAAGTTTTATGTCTTGGCCCTTACATCATCAATAAGAAGTCTGAGAAAGGTACTTATTATTTATCTTCGATGGATGGGAGGAAGATTCCATTACCAGTTGATGGATCTATATTCTGACCCTACATCGATGGAACCTCAATTCTTTAGGGCCATGCCCCAGGTAAGTAGGTAAGTAATTTTCTTTCTTGCATTTTCATTGTGTGTTCATGGTAGTTTAGTTTCATTTATGTATATTTGCATGTTCACATATTTATTTATTGCATTCATGCATAGTTGTTTTGTTACATTTGCTTGATTCATTTTACATGTTAGTTAGAAATTTTTGAAAAATGCAAAATTTTCTTTTAAATGCATGGTTGATTTTTTTGAATTTTTGATCATATGAATAAAGGGGTGAGTGCACCACCTTCGATACCCAACATTTTCCTTTTCAGAGTGTGTAGGCATAGGTCTGACCAGGAGATGTTGAGGTTCTCATGTCCTCTACGACGAGAACATGTCCCCAAGTAGGAGCCAGATGTTACCCCCCATTTCTAGGGGTAACTCAGGAGATGATGTCTCGAGGCCCGTAGGTTGCAAACATGGAGTGTCGAGAACCAGATGAGAAGATAGAGTCCCTCCTCTTACCACACATCACCACTGATTGAAAACAACAACATCCACCACACTAGCTTGGCCAACAGAGGACAATAGGTCTTGCTTCACGAGGTAACAAGTCTGGTCTCATGGTAAGTGTCATTTTAATAATTGAAGCATTTGAACATGTTACAAAGGGTCCTTTCTTGATTTTGAAAATGTTTCCTTGGAAACTATGCCTTTTTCCTCATTTCACCTTTGTGGTTGACATGTAGTCCTAGAAAGTAGGTCACTCTCGAGAAAAGCAATGCTACTAGGGGGTCTCCTTAAAGGGTCATCGTACCATTCCCACACATACTTATCACTTTCCACATTTATTCCTTTTCATTTCCTCATCTTTTGGGTCTTCAGGCATATTAAACCAAGAAGGGGTTGTACCTCATTTCATGGGAATAAGGGGCTAAAGGCCCAGAGGGATTGTAGATGGAAAAAGATAAAATCCATACATTATCCTCTAGATACTCACCCTAAGGTCCTGAGAGAAATGAAACACTTCTCCATAAAAATCAAGGACCTGTAAAATAAAACACATAATTAAATAAATGTCATGCTTGTTGAGGGAATGCATTTTGCGGTGTCTTTTACTTTCTTTTCACATGACACTTTATGTGTTCCTAGCTTCAAGTGACATTATAGTGCTCCTAAATTTCCATTTCACATAGCACTCAATTCTTTGGACCCTAATGAATTGATGTAAAATTAAGGACTTGGAAAAAGGTTGCATTGCAAACGAGGATGCAACATTCCCTCTACAAAGGAACCCATAAATGAGACAATATGAGCCCTTGTATGTCAAGAAACCCCATGCCCAAAAGTTACACCCCCATCCACCTCATAGTATTTTACATGACTTAGAGAGGGTCTTCTTGGGAAACACTCCTTGACTTGGGAAATGACCTACCCATAGGGCACTAAGACAACCCTCCCACACTTAAACTTGGCAAGTTGTATAAGGTCTTTGAGCATTTGTTTATTTAAAAAAGGGGGGATTTGATGCACATGTTTGGGTGGTTCTTTTATTATATATGGCTCACTTGGCATGATACATGTGACTTGTGGACCCTTGGAGGGCATACTTTTTTTTCTTTGCAGGACCTTGCTAGGTGAGATCTTTTCCATGGAGGAACAAGGTCACTTGGACCTTCATAGGGGATTGAAGCCCACAGGTTGGATGATGCACCCACACTCATTGCACCCTTGGGAAGATGAATGTTTCCTTTGAAGGATATTGAACATCATGAGATGATTGCATTGTGGCCCCTTTCACCTAAACGTTGGCCTTGGGAGGCCTAGGACGTCATACCCTATCCCTTGACGTCATCTTTATTGATGGGATTTTGATGGGGTTTGATGGTCATGATGGTGATGTGATGTGATTTTATGGAGAGAGATGCATTGCCAGTCACTTTATCACATGACGAGGTGACACATGTCCTTTGCAGGCCCAACGACTTTCACCTAGAGGCTCAATGTCTCTCTTGGAGGCCTAACGTCACCATTTAGGGCATGATGGTCACCCCTTAGGGGATTTTATTTTAATGCTATTTCATTTTTGTAAAATGTAAAGACAAATTAGAGGGTCGACCCTCTTTCTATTTTGTAATTGACTTGTAAAGTGGATAAATTAGGGTCATATAACCTTGTATAAATAAAGGTCATTTCACTCTCATTTTATCATCATGGTTTTGAGAATTACATACTCTTTTGGCTGAAATTTTTGCCTTACTTGGGAAAGTCGCTCTATCTCTCTTTGGTGCAATTGTGGATGCTTTTACTTGTACATTGGAGGAAAATGGTAGGTGATATATCTTGGATGCTTGTTTCTTGGTAATGTGGTGGAATATTCTTTATAAAAAAGGGTTTTTCATGATATCTCTTGAACTAGGTAAGGAATTTCTGCAATTGTGTTGTTTCTTCTTGGTTTTAGGGTTGATTTTTCTAAAACATTGGAGGAGTATAAGGGCATACACCCTCCATGAAGATCTATCTTAATTGTCATTGAAAGAAGCTATTTTGCAAAGGTCGCTAAAAGGAGTAAAAGGAATTACACCCTTGTATATTTACCTTGGTAATGATTGTTTTCTCAAGGGATTAAAAGGGCTTACACCCCTAGAGAAGTAAGAAACCTTACCTCATATACAAGATACTCCATAATCCAATAGATAAGGCACTAGTATAGTTTCATCGGAGATTGAATATGCATGCATTGGTTTGCATTGGAGGCTTCATTTTCTATATATCGTCTTTTTCTCGGCATGGCTAACATTGTTTTGCAGGTACAGTTCCTAGGAAACCAATCAGCTTCTCACGAGACTCTTTCTCAAGCCTCTCTTCCATATTTTACCTTGACCTATATGGGCACCTTTCATATCCTTTCACTTTCCATCTCATTTTCCATAGGGTCACCCAAGATTCCCCCCTTGTGGTGATTCTATCATCACTAAAGTGAGGGGAGTGTTTATCTAAGGTGACAGTGGGTAAATAATCTCATAGTTGCCACACATTTGTGGTTTAGGTTGGACTTTTCACAAACTACAGATTGTGCGATAACAAGACCAATGAGAGGTAGAACAAGAGGGAGGCATGGGGGGAAAAAATAATGAGGAAAGGGCCATGCAGATCCTAGATGGTTTAGCCACGGGACAAAAACAATTGGTACCAGGGATGATTTTAAGGATGGAAATTTATTTTAAAATGTAGAAACTTTGGCTAATCTTACTAATCCTTCATATGCCAACTATAAATGTTTGACAACATTTTTGTAAAAATATTCAAATTTCTAAGGATTTTATATAGTTTGTATAAAATTTAGGGTTAAAATAATTTTATCCTATAGAATTTGGGCGAATCATTTTTAGAATAGCGAGTCCTTTTTTGGGAAAAACCATGGAAAATTATCCTATGAACGAGATTTAGCCCCTAAAATCATCCCTGATTGGTACAACTCATGACACAGTTAATTGTTAGCACTCAAGCGAACCAAAACCATGGAGGAAACAATGGTGCGGGGGGAATTAATGGACATAATGGGAACTGAAACCATGGGGGTGACAATGGTGCAGGGGGTTCTAATGCACACAATGGGAATCATGCAAAAACTAACAAAAATAATATTCCAGCACACCTTGGCACTAGGACCACTAGTAGAATGATTTCTATACCACTTTGCCTTAGTTCTTGGGGGATCAACAAACAAGAAATCAAGGGAAACAAGGATAGGGTGAAACCTTTGATGATTATTGGAAGGAGTACCAGGCTCTTGGTGATGATTTCCTGGAATCCATGTCACTATAGGAATACTATACCATCAAATACAAGAACAAACCAAGGGATTTCAACAGGGGTCCGCAGAACATTGATCTCATGCATAAGGTTGGAAAGTTATATATTCCTTCCTTTGATGGTTCCAACAAGTGCATGAATAGAGCATGGGTACAAAATTTGGACACATACTTCCAAATCAACCCTATGACGAAGGAGAAAGTGATTAAATTCACCACCTTTCACTTAGATGGAGAGACCCATGAGTGGTGGTACCAAGATTGGTCACTCTGGGACATGCCAACATTACCTCCTGTCTAGAATTCACACAAAATTTGATGGAGAGGTTCGACAAGAAGGATCCAGAATTACATTTCAGAGAGTTGGCACAAATCAGGCAGGTTGGGACACTGAATGCCTAAATTACAGAGTTCCAAAGGCTTGCAGTCACGGTGAGAGATATATCTGAGTAGAGGTTAGCGATGTTGTTCACTGAGGGTTTATTCGAGCCAGTGTGTGGTTGGGTGAAAGACTTCAAACCAAAGACTCTAAAGGATGCAATAATTAGGACACGGGACATGGAGGATACAGTCCCAAAGAAACAAAAATTTCTCCAAGCCTTCCGTTCCCCAGAAAAACAAAGATAAGAAATATTTTCAGAAAGAGTGGATCGGAAAGGAAAAGTTGGATGAGGAGAATCATAATAAGTTGAGAATATAGAAGCTTTTCTTTAGTTGTAAAGAGACTTGGGAAATAGGGCATAGGTGCATGGGGAAGGGAAAGGTACACTACATAGAGGTGCACTTAGACAGTGACGAGGAAGAGGAGGAAGTTACACAGGAACAAGGAAACAATCAGGGACGCTCGAGTGATGAGAAACCTCGTGAGGAGGCCAAGGGTGTGATGATCACCACTCTATTTGGCACCCATAGATACTACACTTTTAGAGTCAGAGGGATACTATAGGGACAACGTGTCACAACTTTGATTGATGGTGGGGTGACCCACAACTTCATTGATGTAGCATTGGTGGTAGGAGACACATGGTTGCAGAGGACTTCGAGGGGTTTAACGTGGTGGTGGTTGATGGATTTAATATGACATGCACGTCGAAGATTCCGAGGTTGGTTGCGACGTTGGGAAACTATACATTGATCAAATATTTTTATGTGGTGGTGTTGTTCTAGAGTTTATACTTAAGGCTTGAAAGTATAAAGTCTAGGAATCCAAAAGTAAAGAGGGTCTATGATATAAAGAAAGGAAAAACAACTCTTAGGGGAAAAGGAGCTATGGATGATTTCTGAGTTGTTTTTGTCTAGCTTCCAATTGCTCCTGGATGCTAATTTCCTACTCAATGGCTGCCCATGAACGTTCAAGTTCAACCCGAGTGGTAGCAGTTTTTAGGATGGTGTTAAAAAAGGTTAAAGCGATACTGGTCTGATTTGTAAAATCGGGTTCGATATTGGGCTGTCTCGTAATAGGTATAGTCATGGAGGAAAATATTTTTAAATATTTGTTGTTTTTTAGGTTGTTGTTTCTATTTTAGATTATGTAAGAAAAAGTCCCAAATTTTGAATTAATAGTATAACAAAATCAAAGGTCGTTTCCCGTATCTAAGTTAAACTGAAAATCATGCATGAAATGAAAGAAAACATAAAGCTGAGGAACAATGTGAGGCGTCAACCAAGGAAGAATCTCACTTTGTGACAGAAGATGAAAATAAACAAGAAAAACTTTAATGAAGTATAAGATATAGAAATCTTAGTAATTCACAGGTCTTGTACCTATTGATAGCCGATACAGAGGAAAAGTTGTAAATGATTAGATGACTAAAATAATCGATCACCACAGTAGAGGTTGTACTAAATTGCAGCTAAGCATTCATCAAAGATATATAAGAAATGATGTTAAATATGAAATAACAGAGGAACACATAACTCAAACTTGACGGCATCTGGAGTCTTCGATTTGCATTTGTATTAATTCTGGCAAATGAAAAATTTCCCTGCTACAATCAGCCAAGGAAAAAGCCCCATGTTCCATCTTTCAAAATTGTATTTATACAAAGAAAATTTTCAACCCTAGACGGTTGGCATTCTCCTAATCTCTTAGGTGCTAACGGTTACAGAATACAAAATTTGAACCGTTTTGTTCGGTTACTTTTTACTTTTCTACCAGTTGGACAAAAATGAGTATACATTTCCTCTAAACTAGTCAAGTACAAGTTATTCGATAGGAAGAATAAAATGAGTATGCAATTGCATTTCCCATTTGTCAACAGTTCTGGCATGTTCAACTCTTTGATTTACCTCCTCTCGAATATTATTTTTTGTGTGCCTTATTTGGTCCTGCAACTGAGCTATCATTTGATTTTTCTGTTTCAGCCTTGTTTTCAGAGAGTCAACTGTGAATAAATTGGTTGTCGCCAAAGATCCCATAGAGCCTACTATGTCTGTGGCGAAATCTTCCTCTTCTAGGTTCTGCCCATCTACAAGCACTCCGTGTTTCTTCACCGTTGTGCCTTTTCTCATACGCATTTCCTGTTTTACTAAAGCCTTCCTCTTCTTACTGAACAAGTAGTCAGAGGAAGGTATCTCTTCTATAGAGATAGGAGTAAGGTCACTTACATATATGACTTCCAAATGGGGGTCCCAAAAGTTGACTGTAAAGGAGTTAATGATGCAATAGGGCTGCCCAATTCTGAAGATTCAGTTTCTCCTGTTGTTTTGGGGATATCAACAAGAATAGTTGATGATAAAAGTGGAATCATTTGACTCAACTTTGAAGGTGTCTCGAGCCTAACTTTTGTTTCAGACTTTGGGTGCTCAGTTTGTGAAGCTTCTGCTTTTTTTGAAGACGCTTTAGTCTTCTTTGGATTTTCTTCTGCAGTCCCTTTATCATGAGCCTCTGATCCGAAACCTGGGGGAATACTTCCTTGAGCTGGAGGAGGGGTTGTTGATTCTCCCTGTAGTATCTTCGACAAACCACTTTGCATGTGCTTCTGGAAAGTCAAAAAGTTGGTCTATAGGTCAGGTGATAATGCCCGAACTCTGTCTAATATTTCCTCATAGGTTCTGGCTCCCTTGAACATGTCGTCGCAGATAGAAGCTTCATGTTCATACATTTTCATATTGCAATGAGCAAGATGATTTCCTACAATTTTATAAGGGTCATGTTTTATGAGTTCAAGATCTACCAATTTGATGTCTTCCAGTGCTGCAACTTCAACCTTGGAATGACCAAAGTTAAGCAGTGAACACTTCCTAATCTGTACAGGAAAAAGTGGCCAGAACTTCTTTTGAGCTGCTTTCAATTCTCGCTGGAATTCCCCACCATTCTTTGATTATACCTGGATATGTTTGATCGAATTTTGTACTCTCCTTTCTTTGAAATTCCTCTGCGAATTCAGCATTATAAATGTATTTAGAAGGAGGGGGTAGTTTATACATTACTTGGATGTGCTCAGTTCTGAACAAGCCAATGACGATCTTTTGGCTGTTTAGAATGCTCCTTGTCTGAATGTCAGTTTTCTCTAAAGCCTAGTTTATCATGTCATTGTATGGCATGAGTCTCGACCGTGTGGCTATTTTATGAAGCTCGGACTCTTCTATGTCTCTGAGTTTATTTTCATTCCTTTCATTTCCGAAATCGTCGGGGCAATTCCTAATCTCATAGTCTAAGGTTTCAAAAATTTGCCTCCAAGATTTGACTGAATCCACGGCATGTGGCGTAGTGTCGGATATAACATCTCCATCCGGATTCAATCTCTCATCTTCCTCCTAACTCTTCTTAGGCACTTTTCTGGGTGCCTTGATGTTTGTGCTAAAATGAAAACCTGTTGTAGAGAAAAAATGCGTGAGTTCTCCTGAATGTAACTCACTCCTAGTCTGAAAGTAAGAATGAAATTCGAAATAACAAACCTTTATTTACCTTTAACCTATCTTAAATTTAGCGTATTGATACATGCGATAAAAATTAAAAGATTTAATGGGGATGGTATGCCTGGAGATACGCACTTTATGTTAAAATATCTCCATTAATATATTATAGATACTGCCACGTATCAACGATTCAAAACTGGGATATTAAAAGGAAGGTCATCGAAAAATCTCGAATAGCGAAACGGGAAACGTTATTTAATACCCTTAATGCTTGTTTTAAAATTAAGTTAATTACATTTAAGCGCTTAATTCTTTCGGGATTTCCTGTTTCGGAGTTTCGAGCATCGTGTCCCCAAGAGGTATGACACAAGTAAATCCTGAATCGTGAAACCGCGATGGGATTTATTTAGGTGCTAACCACTTGTTTTAACCCTTTAATTAATCGTGATTAGGGGTTAGTCTTTACTTTTCGTGGATTGGAGTATCAGGACTCCGACGACTCTTTAACGCAAGAAATCCTGAATTGTGAAATCGCAATGGGATTTATTATCATTAAACCTTCTTACTTCTAAACAAACATAGCATTAGCTTTTAAGAATTTCACGACTTTCAGGAATCAGGGTTTTAAGGAGACTCAAGATAGACTCTTTGATTTCCCGAATTGCGACTGATTAACGATTTGTTAAGTATGTTTTAAAAATCAATTAATCATGATTAAAAGGTACTTCGTGAAAAGCGCGTTGGGACATTTGAAATGTTGTTTAAGTTGAGATGGTCGAAAAATAACATGTGAAAGGCTTAGAAATCCGTTAACGTTTTTAATTATTACTTTAAAAACTGTTCAATTCATTTTAAACAATCACTTTTTTGAGATTTCGGTACCGAGGCTTTGGATTTGTTTTTAAAAAACATACTTCGTGAATAGCCGAACCCCGAAACCCAAAAATCACGAAATACTTTTTGACTCCTTTTTAGAACTAAGGGCGGCTTTGTAACCAGAGAAAAATGGAGATTTGGATTTAGAGAAGAAAAATAAACTTTGTTTGAACATAGGCTCCATATAGAGATCTTGTCTCCCTATGGGACGAGAAGAACGGTAGACCATGTGCCTTTATTGGGCAAATGGAATCACTAGTTTGTTTCTGCAAAACTTGTTCCGAAAGGGGGGGCAGGGGAAAAAGGGGGGTTTCATCCTCATCTTTGAAATCTTTCGAAACCCAATCGCTCTCTAATCTCAATTTTAGGCCATTTGACTTCCTCTTTTCTGATACTGATTTCTGGTTTGCTTAAGATAATCCAAACAACCTTAGGTGTTTTAACAGATTCTGATGATCTTGCTTGCCTCAAGGTGAAGTAATTTTAATGTTTTTAATCAGGGAGTCCTGCGCGAACTTGGGATGTAGATCTAGCTTCAAAGAAAACTAATTTACCAGAATACAATATAATTCATGTATAACAACCTTACATATATGTTAGACATTGCTTCACTGCCAGCGAGCCTGTTCAGTACCCCAGTGAAGTTATTTGATTCCCTTTATTGAATTTCCTTTAACCACTTCAAATTGTAATTTTGCATTTAAATGTTGAGATGAGGGCAATCATTTTATGAATTTCCTTTCATCATCTTTTTTTTTTTTTAGGACTAGATGGGGGCAATCAATTTTTGAATTTTCTTTCACCATCTGTCTTATATTTTCTTTGACATGAAGTGGGGGCAATCAATTAGTATAAAGTATACCAGGGGTGATATCTATGTATAGTTTTGCAACAGAGGTGTGTCAACTCACTTTGATTACACTGGATTAGTTTCTTTTCGACCTTCAAAACATCTTAGTCTGCAGGAAAACTTATGGGGGAATTTTATTTCCAGGGACCTTCTTTTGAGCAAGACTAAATTTTTTTAGAACCTGTTAAAAGAACTAAGAGAGTTAGGATTAGCCTATACATATCTTTGTTCAGTAAGAGTTTGAGGAGTCGTGAGGACTTGCCTTGCTTCTAAATATTCGTTTGTCATCTTTCATAGCTAAAGTGTAACCTCTCCTTCCTCTGTGGAAATCATGGGAAGGCGTCTGGGGTCAAGGGGAGAATACCACAGATTGGAATAGGATGGCAGAGAAGGCTTTGGATTTCATAAACATAGTTGTGGTAACGCAATCCTGAATCTTTGAACCCTTTTTTTTTCACTTTACTTCTCCTGTTTATTTTACTTATTTTTATCTTATCAAGAGGAATCCCTTATGATCCATAGAAAATTTTGTTCTTTGATGATACCTAGGGCGAATATGTTCATACTCATGAGACCATTGTTGCACCTAGGTGATATTCATTTGAAATTTAGACAGTTCAGAAATTCAGACCTTTGCCTTACCACTTCGTTCTCATCTTAGTAAATTATTTTTTTATCACCTGTTTCAAGCGAATCAATTTCCTGATACATGACCATCCGTTTTATTCTGTTTGACATTTGGGTTGTAGACCAAAATCCTGCAAGAAGACAACATGAAAAGCGTCAGGGTTTTAAGATTTATAGAATTCAATGTGTTGAATATTTTATAGCTCTATTTCTAGGAGATCACTAACCTTCTTTATTTGCGGTGAAAGTAAAACTTACCGAAAAACTATAAAAACAGAAAACACAAACCGGTATATACAGTGGAATTTTGGAAATCGTTTATTGCATATAGTGCTTAAGATAACACCCATTGATAGGGGCATTGAGGATTTTACCGTCCAAAGTTTCTAACAGAAATGAGTTCTTTCCTTCAGAAGTTGTGACTTTGAATGGTCCATACCAGATATGATCGAATTTGGCATGTTTTGTCGAGTCTTCTTTCCTAGCGCCCCATTTCAAAACCAAATCGCCAGAGAGGAATTCCCTGTCTTTAGCCTTATGATCAAACAATGCTTTCATGTTGTCTTGATATTCTTGCAGCCTTTCGTCCACCTCAACCCTATTCTCATGAACTTCAATCAATTGATTTATTCTTCTTGTGACATGGCTTGGTTCTTCTTTTTCATCTTGCCAAAATTTCATCACAGGTAGAGCCAGGTTTATGGGTAATACCACGTCAATCCCGTATACCATTTGAAATGGAGAAGTGCCAATCGATTTCTTGGTGCCTATCCGATTTACCCACAAGGCGTATTTCAAATGCACATGCCGGGATTTTTTATTTTTGTTCAACACCTTCTTAATTATGGTAATTAAGCTTTTATTTGATGATTCAGCTAGCCCATTGCCTTGAGGGTAGTATGTCGTGGAGTGACCCAATATAATATTGTACTTTTGGAAAAAGATGACCATTTCCATAGATTTGAATGCCTGGGAATTATCTGTAACTATCTTTCGTGGAAAGCCAAATCTAGATAATACCTTTTCTTCCAGGAAGTCTATCACCACTGAATCTGTGGCTTTTCTAGTCGGAATAACTTCTACCCATTTTGTAAAATAATCTGTACCGGTCAGGATCCATTTGTGTTGTACGCTGGAATGTGGATTAATTTTGCCTATAAAATCCAACCCCCATTGTTGGAACGGAGCTTCCGTTTTAACCGGGACTAGAGGTAGTGTTGGGAGTTTCTGCTTGCCTGCAAATAATTGGCATGAATTACAGGCTCTGACTTTGGCATTTACATCAACGAATAATTTAGGCCAATAATATCTTGCTCTCAAGATTTTATAAGTCGTTTCTCTCCACGCATGATGTACTCTGCACACTCCATTGTGGAATTCATTTACGACCTTTTCGATCTACGATTCTACTAGAAAAACCAGTAGAAATCCTAGAGGGTCTTTCCAATACAATTGGCTCTCTGAAATATAGTACTTCACCACATGCAATTTCAACGTTCTAGCCTTAGATGGAGTCATATCACTTGGGAATTTCAAAGTCAGAAGATAAGATACTATATCTTTGTACCACACCGAAGTTGTAAACTTTTCTTCTATACTGGTTGTCGCTATTTGGTCGCCGAGTTCGTCCATATCCATATATCCTTCATACTCTTGTAGATTATTTATACCAAGCACTCTGAAATTTGATTTGGCTAGTAGCTTAGCCAAACCTTGTCCTTTTACTAGCTTTGTCGGTTTCACTTCTAAATTGAATTCTTGAATCTTAGCAAGCCATCGAACCCTCTTCCCATCGCTATCAGGTTGAACCAATATGTCTTTAACGGAACTGGTGGGTACATATGCAATTATCTTGGAGTGTAACACATAGGTTCTGAAAGCCTTTAGTGCCTTCACCATAGCATATGCCTGCTTTTCCATTATGTCATATTTCAATTATCTGTCTCTGAGGATTTTACTGAAGAATGCTATTGGTTGCTCGAAACCTTCTTCATTCTTTTGTAGAAGCACTGTTGCGATTGTGTGTTCAGATGCAAATGAGAAGATAAAAAATTCCTTGAGATAATTAGGGCTTGCCAGTACAGGTGCTTCACCTATGATTTTCTTGATGTGCACAAATGATGCTTTATCTTCGGCCATCCATTTAACTTCATTGTCTTTCTTAAGCATATATGTGATCAATTTTACGATTTCATCGAAGTTCGAGATAAATCTTCTCAAAAAAATTATTTTTCCTAAAAATCACTGAATTTCTTTTACATTTCTAAGAATATTTATAGTGTCTATAGCTTCAACCCTTTTAGGATCAATTTTAATTCCGTCCCAAGACACAATATGGCCCAAGAGTTTACCTTCTTGCATTGGAAAGTGAGACTTCTTGGGATTTAAAGACAAACCAAATTTGCGACATTTCTCGAACGTTTGCTTGAGATGTATCAGATGATCTTCATCAGATTTAGAAAAAATGGTCAGATCATCAAAATAAATAACCACGAATTTATCTCTTTTGCCGACGAAGGCGATATCCATAGCCCGATGGAAGGTATCACTTGCATTCATTAAACCGAATGGAATTTTGTGATACATAAATGTACCCCAAGGGGTGGTGAAGGCTTTTTTTTCTTTATCGTCTTCGTTGACAATAATATGACTGTAACCGGAAAAATCTTCGATCATGGACATCCTATTTGCTCCGACAACTTTTTCTAAAACATGGTCCATTTTGGGTAGTGGATAATTGTCTTTAAGAGATTATTTATTTAAATTTCTAAAATCTACACACAGTCTGATTTCTTCGCTCTTCTTCCTGACCGAAACCAGGTTGGCTACCCACTCAGAGTACCTAAGTGGTACAATTATTTTGGCATCCAGGATCTTTTTTACTTCTTTTTCGACCACAGACAATAATATGGGATTGATTTGCCTGAGCTTCTGTTTGAAAGGTTTAACACCTGGCTTTAAAGGAATCTTGTGTTCAATCACAGTGGTGTCATAAGTTCTCAGCTCATCATAAGACCATAAAAACACGCCTTTATACTGCTCGAGTAAATCTACATATTTTCCTTTCATCTCAGGAGGAATATATTTTGATATTTTTACTATTCTAAGCTTTTCTTTAGTGCCTATATCACAATCTTCGACTTCCTCTGGTTGAGGCTGCAATGTAGATTTCAATGGCATATCATTATGGTCAAATAATATTTCTAGGGGAATTATACCTTTAGGGATTTGATTATTTTTTAGTATTAACATGCGATGATTTGCGATCTTATCTTGGAACTCTTGGTTTTCTTGGTCAATGTGCGTTTCAACAAAGTCTTCCACCATTTCGAGTAATTTTTTGATTTATTCATCATCTTCGAACACCTGCCAGTGTTGTATATTGTTCAGTATGGAGGGTGTGTGCCTCATCTATATGTGATACTTAAGTTTTAAAGTTGTAGGAGGTGCAAAAGTTGAGGCTGCTTTGGCTAACAAATCAACTTACAGATTTTCTGTACGGGGAATGTAATGAACATTAACTGACGAGAAAAAAAATTCCATTAAATAGCAGATGCAGTTTCTATAAGATCTCAATATCGGGTGTTTGGCATGATATTGTCGATTTACTTGTTTCACTATTAATTCCTCACCTCCATAGACTTCCAAGTTTTTTATGTTTAATTTTCTGGCGGCTTCTAATCCCAAAACCAGGGCTTCGTACTCACATACAATATTTGTGTAGTCTATGTCCCACTATAGTCTGTAAGAGAAAGGAATGATAAACTCATCTCCAGGTGCTACAAAGAGTACTCCTGCGCCTGCTCCTTCACATGACGAAGCACCATCGAAATACATTTTCCAGATTCCATTACTATATACACTTTATTTTATCTTTTTTGTTTTATTTCCTTCTGTGAAATCTTCAACACATTCATCTATATTGTCATCGATCGATAAAATACAATTTCCAAGGTCCTAATCAATGACATAAATGGGGTAATTGCTAGGATTATGAGGATCACTTATCGTATATGCCAGTCGTGTTTTCTGGTGTAATTGGGTGAACTGCCCTTCGAAGATGGGAATCGTGGCGTATGTCATGTTCAGCTGAAGGGATCTTCCAAGCTTAGCGCCCCAAGACCTGCATAATAGCATACCATACTTTGGAGGTATATCAGCAATAACCACATCCATCAGAACACTTTTTACTAGGATTTGTGCAAGATTTACCACTAAATCCTTAATCATGCCCATACATTTAACTTTTCTTGAATCAAATGAATATAGGTCTCTGTATGGCCTGGTAATTTTGAGGCCAAGTCTATCCATAATATCCTTGGGCATCACGTTATGCGAGGCTCCAGAATCCAACATGCAATTATGTAGCAGACGATCGTGAACGTTTAGCGTAATGTAGAAAGGAGAAATGGTATATCTTGCCCCTTCAAAATGCAGACCAAAAATTATATTAGGCTTATCATCTTCCAAATTTATAACATCATCTTGACTTCCCATAGCTGAAAAATTTATCATTTTGGTGATTTGTTTTCGGTAAAAGGGATTCTTTGCCAGTTCAACCAGAGGTATTGGTATTTTGATTTTGTTAATCTCATTTTCTAGGCTGAAACCTCCTATAATTTTTTTAGTTTCTCTGATTGGTACTTCGGTCTCCTTCTTTTCATCTTTATTTGTTTGTATTGCTTTGTTTTCAGTTGTTTTTGTTCCTGCCGTATGTGTTTCGTCTGTCTTAGTTTTGGCACCTTGTGGGTCAACTCCTTTTATCTTGGTGTTTTGTGTTTCAGTTTCCTTTGGAGCTGGTTCATATACTTCGCCTCTCGACAAGATTTTCTTTGGTTGGGTAGTTGTCATGTTTTTAGTTTTAGACCTTAGATTATACTTGTTTTGGAGCTCGGCCATTATAGTATCGGCGATTCCTTGGCAAGCAGGATCCTTTGTATTATTTGTATTGCTATCCTCATTAGACCGATGTTATGTTTTTAAAGACCTATCATAATCTTGTCTAGTTAAATGAGGTTGATAACAATCTTCACCGAGATAATTAATATCTTCTTCCAAATCCTCAAATTCTTGCATGTCATTACCTCCTATAAAATTTTCGTTTTTTAAAGGAGTCTGAACCTTTTGATCTTCATTTTTAATTTGTCTTTGTTGTATTTGAGGATTGGGGTTCCTCTAGAATTCTCTCCTAACGAACTGATCTGCTTTAGATTGATCTAGTTCCATCTTTGAAATTTTATTTGACAGTTCTTTAATTATCTTTTCCATATCATCCATTTTGTCGTATGTAGACCTCCCAGATCCGGAGGGTCCTACTTGTTCCCTAAATCGTTTAATCTCTGTGTTTCTTGTTTCCATTTTTGTTTTTAATTTTCCAGAAGCCATCATATTTGACTCAATTTCTACGGCATCATCTTGCATTTGGGTAAGTTCAACCACTCTCCTTTCTCTCAATAATAGTGAGAAATCAGGTTTGAAAGCTCTTGCAAAAGTTACCTTTACTGTAGGCCAGGAAGGTTTAACTTCGATTGGGATCTTGTTATATAATTTATTAAATCTTTCGATGAATTCAATAACAGTTTCTGAATCTTTCTTCCTTAAAGCCCCAAACTCAGTGAAATAATATAAGTGATCTTTCCTTTCACCCCATTGTTTGAGAAAATAAATTTCTAACGCGCTGTAGGATAATATCGAACCTGCAGGCAAACTTTGAAACCAGGTTCTCACCTGTCCTTCGAAAGTTTGAACAAACAACTGTGAATATACATCTTCATGCTCGAGATCGATAATATCTGCGAATTGATCAAATAAATTTATATGTTTGGTTGTGATTAAGACTCCCTCCCCTGTAAACTTAGGTAGGTTTTTCATGTAGTTTTCAGGTAAATCATGAAGGGGTACTGGGAGGACTAAAGGAGCGTATCTGGCAGCTAATTTAGCGAAAATCCTAGGGGGTGGGGGTGGGGATCGGCGTGGGCCTTGACCGCCCCCTCCTCCTCCTCCGACAACTACCATAGATATTCTAGATGATGAAACTGGTACATTATAAAGAGGGTTTTCAAAGATGTATATCGATCCTTTCGCTTCTTCGGGATGAAGCAAAAAATATTTCGAGAACCGTTTATCAGGAGACGAAAAGACTGGAAAAGGGGGAAACGAGACACGGGGACTCAGTTCCTCTGACTTGCAAGATATATAAACAAGAGAACCTGCAGAAGTTGAATCTGAGTGTATGGTATACTCTTCTAGACTTTGTGAGGTTGGGAAGTTTATTTCGAGAGCTGATGGGATATCAATTGAAACAGACTTTACTATAGATGTCTCACCTTATCTTACACCGAAGGTAATCGAATGAGCTTCAGTCTTAGTTTCGGGTAGAACTAATTTAGGGTTTATGGTTTCAAGTGGAATCTTATCCATAGACGGTTTGGATTTAGGTTGGTAAACCGCAGTAGCTTGCTTAAGGAATCCTCTTGGTTTCAATATTTTTTCAGGGTCAAAAATAGGCGAGGTTTGCTTATCATCTGGGTTTTGTCTAGTGTTCCTTTGACCGGATGCTAGCTTATTTAAATTGTGGAGTCGCAAAGTGAATAATAAAACTTAGCCTTTATAATGTGTTCAGTCTTTGTTCACTATCAAAGAAAGAAACTTGTGAATGTCGTTCTCCCAGGGAAAATAATTTCGTCTCTCCTTCCCCGACAACGGCGCCAAAAATATGTTGTTCTAGAATTTATACTTAAGGCTTGAAAGTATAAAGTTTAGGCATCCAAAAACAAAGAGGATCTATGATATAAAGAAAGGAAAAACAACTCTTAGGAGAAAATGAGCTATGGTTGATTTCTGAGTTGTCTTTATTTAGCTTCCAATTGCTCCTGGATGCTAATGTCTTGCTCAATGGCTGCCCATGAACGTTCAAGTTCAACCCGGGTGGTAGCAATTTTTAAGATGGTGTTAAAAAGGGTTAAAGAGATACTGGTTTGATCTGTAAAACCGGGTTTGATATTGGGTTGTCTCGTAACAGGTACAGTCATGGAGGAAAAGAGTTTTAAAGATTTGTTGTTTTTTAGGTGGTTGTTTCTATTTTAGATTATGTAAGAAAAAGTTCCAAATTTTGAATTAATAGTATAACAAAATCAAAGGTCGTTACCTGTATCTAAGTTAAACTTAAAATCATGCATGAAATGAAAGAAAACATAAAGTTGAGGAACAATGTGAGGCGTCAACCAAGGAAGAATCTCACTTTGTGACAGAAGAAGAAAATAGACAAGAAAAACTTTAGTGAAGCATAAGATATAGAAATCTAAGTAATTCACAGGTGTTGTACCTGCTGATAGCCGATACAGAGGAAAAGTTGTAAACGATTAGATGACTAAAATAATTGATCACCACAGTAGAGGTTGTACTAAATTGCAGCTAAGCATTCATCAAAGATATATAAGAAATGATGTTAAATATGAAATAACAGAGGAACAAATAACTCAAACTTGACAGGATCTGGAGTCTTTGATTTTCATTTGTATTAATTCTGGCAAATGAAAATTTTCTCTGCTACAATCGGCCAAGGAAAAAGCCCCATGTTCCATCTTTCAAAATTGTATTTATACAAAGAAAATTATCAACCCTAGACGATTGGTATTCTCCTAGTCTCTTAGGTTCTAACGGTTACAGAATACAAAATTTGAACCATTTTGTTCGATTACTTTTTACTTTTCTACTGGTTGGAAAAAAATGAGTATACATGTGTTACTTCATCATTTCTTTGAAGCACTTCCTTAGCTCTGTCCAAAACATTCTACGCACCTGTCAAGAAATTGCACCAAAATTCTGGAAGGTTATGTCGTATCCTTTGCTTCAAACACATATAACTTCCTCTAAATTTTGGGCAGTCTGTCTTCAATCTTTCCGTTTTCAAACTTTGTCGACTGCAACTGTAGATTTGTCTTTAGTAACCACTTATCCATTTGGGTGATGTCAAGTTGCTTCAATTGTGGAATCTCGAGCTGGGATTCATTCCATCTCTCCTTGATATTCACTTGATGCCTTACAACATTGATCTATCCTAATAGCCTAGGACAATCACTTTTACCAATGCCCAGTGTTTTTGTATCTAGATGATCAAACACTTCTTCACATTCTTTCTTAACTTCTCTTGCCATTTTCCTGCTTTCGACAATATTGGTCTCCCATGTTTTTAATATGATGTCTCCCCCAATCTGTTCTTCTACAGTCATCTTTGGGATTGCTGGTACTTCCTCTCTAGTCGAAAACGCTACTACCTTTTGAAAAGCAGCGTGAGCTGTTGTAGCCTCTCTTTCCTTGAAAGCAATGTTATCCAGTGAGTGGCTTATTTCCAGGAAGTAATTTTGAATGATTTCTATTTTAGAAAGCATCTTTTTGTTGTTCTGCTTGTAGTTTCTCATGCACCTCTAGTGCTTGGGCTTGAAATGTTGTTATATTCACGACTTGTCCTTCAATGGACTTCAACTGAGCCTTTAGCTATCTCACTAATTCTTCTTGTCGAATAACATGTACTTGACTCATTTGCATCTTCTTGTTTGCTTCATCTAAACTAGACTTCAACAATTGCATTTCCTATTTGTCAACAGTTATGGCATGTTCAAGTCTTTGATTTACCTCCTCTCGAATATTATTTTCTAGGTGCCTTATTTGGTCCTGCAACTGAGCTATCATTTGATTTTTCTGTTTCAACCTTGTTTTCAGAGAGTCAACTGAAAATAAATTGGTTGTCGCCAAAGCTCCCATAGAGCCTACTACTTCTGTGGTGAAATCTTCCTCTTCTAGGTTCTACCCATCTATGAGCACTCTGTGTTTCTTCACCATTGTGCCTTCTCTCATATGCATTTCCTATTTTAATAAAGCCTTCCTCTTCTTACTGAAAAAGTAGTCAGAGGAAGGTATCTCTTCTCTAGAGATAGGAGTAAGGTCACTTACATATATGACTTCCAAATGGGGGGTCCTAAAAGTTGACTGTAAAGGAGTTAATGATGAAATAGGGTTGCCCAATTCTGAAGATTGAGTTTCTCTTGTTGTTTTGGGGATATTAGCAGGAATAGTTGATGATAAAAGAGGAATCATTTGACTCGACTTTGAAGGTGTCTCGAGTCTAACTTTTCTTTCAAACTTTAGGTTCTCTGTTTGTGAAGCTTTTGGTTTTTGTGAAGACGCTTGAGTCTTCTTTGGATTTTCTTTTGTAGTCCCTTTATCATGAGCCTCTGATCCGAAACCTGGGGGAATACTTCCTTGAGTTGGAGGAGGGGTTGTTGATTTTCCCTCTAGTATCTTCGACAAACCACTTCGCCTGTGCTTCTGGAAAGTCAGAAAGATGGTCTGTAGGTCGGGTGATAATGCCTGAACTCTGTCTAATATTTCCTCATAGGTTTTGGCTCCCTTGAACATGTCGTCGCAGTGAGAAGCTTCATGTTCATACATTTTCATATTGAAATGAGCAAGATGATTTCCTACAATTTGATAAGGGTTGTGTTTTCTGAGTTCAAGATCTACCAATGTGATGTCTTTGAGTGTTGCAACTTCAACCTTGGAATGACCAAAGTTAAGCAGTGAACACTTCCCAATCTGTACAGGAAAAAGTGGCCAGAACTTCTTCTAAGCTGCTTTCAATTATGTGTTGATGCCACATGTTATTATTTGGTAGGCCACCTCCCTGCACACCAGTCTATCGGGAAGGAATTTCGGAAGTGCATGAGGAGGAATCGAGCACCCGAAAACCCTGACATAGGAGAAACCCTCTTCAATAAACCAATCTGCAATTGCCTTATTGTTTCCCATGATTGGCTCTGAAATACGAGGGGGTGCATAACCATACAAAATTTGGTGCAAAGGTATCACTACCTAGTGACAGATTCCGTAAAAGAAATCTTTAACATTATCCTCCCATAGTTTACAGTGATAAACATGAATGGGCTCCGTGTAGGCTAGGTTCCAGCTCCAATTCATCAAGGGGAATGGAGTCATGTAACAGATAGCATCCATAATATATGTAGACATGTAAAAATATGCAGGTCGGCCTTTCGATCTTGTCGTTTGGTACTCTGCAATCTCCTTAGTTAGATTATTTGATAAAATTTTACCCCAGTTGAAACTGTAACCCTCAACTACGTCGTGTATAAGTGGCACCCATTCTGCAGGGAAATGGGTAGGTATTTTCCTCCCGAAAATTCTACATAGCATCAAAGCTATATAAACCATGTATTCGTTTAACGGAGTTGTGGCATAACTGCCATGGGTATCAGCTCTAAATCTCGCTGGAATTCCCCACCATTCTTTGATTATACCTGGATATGTTTGATCGAATTTTGTACACTCCTTTCTTTGAAATTCCTCTACGAATTCGGCATTATAAATGTATTAAGAAGTAGGGGGCAGTTTATACATTACTTGGATGTGCTCAGGTCTGAACGAGTTGACGACGACCTTTTGGCTGTTTAGAATGCTCCTTGTCTGGATGTCAGTTTTCTCTATAGCCCATATTATCATGTCATTGTATGGCATGAGTCTCGACCGTGTGGCTATTTTATGAAGCTCAGACTCTGCTATGTCTATGAGTTTATTTTCATTCCTTTCATTTTCGAAATCGTCGGGGCAATTCCTAATCTCATAGTCTAAGGTTTCAAAAATGTGCCTCCAGGATTTGACTGAATCCACAGCATGTGGCATAGTGTTAGATATAACATCTCCATCCGGATTCGATCTCTCACCTACCTCCTCACTCTCCTTAGGTGCTTTTTTGGGTACCATGATGTTTGTGCTAAAATGAAAACCTGTTGCAGAGAAGAAATGCGTGAGTTCTCCTGAATGTAACTCGCTCCTAGTCTAAAAGTAAGAATGAAATTCGAAATAACAAACCTTTATTTACCTTTAACCTGTCTTAAATTTAGCGTATCGATACAGGCGATAAAAATTAAAAGCTTTAATGGGGATGGTACACCTGGAGATACACATTTTATGTTAAAAATATCTCCATTAATTCGTTATAGATACTGCCACATATCGGTTATTCAAAACTAGGATATCAAAAGGAAGGTCATCAAAAACTCTCGAATAGCGAAACGTGAAAATTTATTTAATACCCTTAATGCTTGTTTTTAAATTAAGTTAATTACGTTTAAGCGCTTAATTCTTTCGGGATTTCGTGTTTCAGAGTTTCGAGCATCGTGTCCCCAAGAGGTATGACACAAGTAAATCCTGAATCGCGAAACCGCGATGGGATTTATTTAGGCGCTAACCACTTGTTTTGACCCTTTAATTAATCGTGATCAGGGGTTAGTCTTTACTTTTCGTGGATTGGAGTATCGAGACTCCGATGACTCTTTAACGCAAGAAATCTCGAATCGCGAAATCGCGATGGGATTTATTATCATTAAACCTTCTTACTTCTAAATAAACATAGCATTATCTTTTAAGAATTTCGCAAATTTCGGGAATCGGGGTTTTAAGGAGACTCAAGGTAAACTCTTTGATTTCCCGAATTGTGACTGATTAACGATTTGTTAAGTATGTTTTAAAACTTAATTAATCATGATTAAAAGGTACTTCGTGAAAAGTGCGTCGAGACATTTGAAATGTTGTTTAAGTTGAGATGTCAGAAAAAGAACATGTGAAAGGATTTGAAATCCGTTAACGTTTTTAATTATTAGTTTAAAATCTGTTCAATTCCTTTTAAACAATCACTTTTTCGAGATTTCGGTACTGGAACTTTGGAGTTTTTATTAAAAAACATACTTCGTGAATAGCCGAACCCCGAAACCCGAAAATCCTGAAAGACTTTTTGAGTCCTTTTTAGAACTAAGGGTGGCTCCGTAACCAGAGAAAAATGGAGATTTGGATTTAGAGAGGAAAAATAAACTTTGTTTCAACAGGTGGATTGTGCGGACACCAATATAGTTTTGGTTTTTTAGTGGCTTCATTCCTTAGGGGAAATTACAATGAATTACCAAGTAATGGAGATGAAGTTCGATATAGCAAATGATAAGATAGTTGTTCTGAGGGGCATGTCAAATGGTGGCCCTAATATTTTATCATACAAAAGTATGGAGGCCATCTTCAGACACAGAAATGTGACATGTGCAACTGAGTGCTTCATTATAGATCAGAAAAAAGCATAGGGATGACAACATCATCATGCATATATTCAGGTGTTGTTGAGTAGGCATGAAAAGGTTTTTGAACATATACCTCCAGGGAGACCACTTGACATGGGATTTGAGCACACCATTGAGTTAGAGGAGGGGGAAAACATGTGATCACTACCCCATACATACATCCAAAGAAATTTAAGGATGAAATTGAAAATGCTATTAAGGAATTTTCGGAGATGGGACACATCATACCTAGTTCTAGTCCATTTGCTTCTTCTGTAGTGTTGGTAAAGAAGAAGGATGGCACAATGCAGATGTGTGGTGACTATATATCCTTGAATAAGAAGACGATCAAGAAAAACTACCCTATCCCCAATATAGATGAGCTTCTGGATGATTTTCATGGAGCAATGTATTGTTTGAAGATTGATCTACAATTGGGGTATCATTAGATTAGAGGTAGAGAGCAGGATATCCCCATAACTGCTTTCATATTCCATTATGGGCATTTTGAGTTTTTGGTCATGTCTTTTGGGTTGACCAATGCACCATCTACATTTCAGTCCTGCATGAACCACATCTTCAAAAAGAAGTTGAGGAAGTTCTTGTTGGTGTTCTTTGATGATCATCTGATATATAGAAGGACATGGAAGGAACGCTTGGCACATCTTGGTGCGATTCTGAGCATCATGGAGGAACAATCATAGTATTTCAAGGAGTAAAAGTGTGAGTTTGAACTGACAGAGACCCTATACTTGGGTCATTTAGTCAGTGCCCAGGGTGTATAGGTACATCGGGAGAATATCCACACCATATTGGATTGGCCACCGCCCAAGAACGTTATGCATTTGTGTGGATTCTTTGGGATATGCAACTACTACTAGCAGTGTGTGAAAGGATTTTCACAGTTGGCTGCAACACTCATAGATATCACAAAGAAAGGGGAATTCAGGTGGAAAAAGGAGGCCTAGAAGACATTTGACAAGATAAAGGAAGTGATGAGCACTTGCCCAGTTTTAACACTTCCTGATTTCACTTAGCCCTTTGTGCTTGAGTGTGATGCATCAGGTGAGGGCATAGGAGCAGTTCTGATGCAGAAAAAACATCTGATAGCATATGAGAGAAGGAAACTCATAGATTCAAAGAGACTACTCCATCTACGATAAGGAAATGCTCACCATCATGCATGCCTTGGAAAAATTAAGATAATACTTGGTAGGTGGAAAATTTGTGGTTAAGATTGACCACACCAATTTGAGACAATTCTTGGGGAAGAAAGACTTAAATGAGAGGCAACAGATGTGAATCAGAAAATTGCAGGCATATGACTTCAACATTGAGTATGTGAAAGGGAAGAAAATACGGTTGTTGATGGTCTCTCCAGGAAGCCGGAGATATGTTCACTTTTAGAGATTTTGGTTGACTGGACATCTCATCTCTTAGTAGAGTATTCCAAGAATAAATTTCCTTGTGAGTTGATGGATCACAACATAAAGGATGACAAGTACAAAGTGGTGGATGGCATCATCTACTACAAGGACCACATATACTTAGTCCCAGAATCTACATTGAAGGAGAATATTATGAGGGATATGCATGATACACCCTTGGCAGAGCATCCTGGGTACTTTAAAACTTATAGGCAGATTAGGGAGAATTTCACTTGGACGAGCCTCAAATATGATGTACTAAGACATTTGAGGGAGTGTATGACTTTTCAGCAGAAAAAGTCAGAGCAAAATCATCATGCGGGGTTACTACAACCATTAACCATTATGGAGCAGAAGTGGGAAAGCATATCCATAGACTTCATCATAGGTTTACCTAAAGTACAGGGCATAGATTGCATATATGTGGTGGTCTATTAGTTGACCAAGATTGCACATTTATTTTCCATATCCTCATAATACAAGGAAATATAGGTAGCATAGTTTCTCTTCAAGTAGGTATTCAAACTCCATGGGTTGTCAAAGTACATTGTCAATGATAGAGACAATTGGTTCCTTAGTGCATTCTAGCAGGAGTTGTTCAGGTTGGGTGGCACACAGTTGACTCTTATCCCTAGTAACCATCCCCAGATAGATGGTCAAACAAAGATCATGAACAAGTGGCTTGAGGGGTATTTATGTAACAATGTGTCCAGGCGGCATAAGGCATGGGTTAAGTGGCTACATTTGGGGGAACATTGTTATTTCCATACTGTTGCAATTTGGGACAACAATGCATTTCACTAAATTCCTTTGGTTTTGAGGCTTCATTTTCTATATATTGTCTTGTTCTGGGCAGGGCTAACATTGTTTTGTAGGTACACTTCCTAGGCATCCAATCACCTTCTCACAAGACTCTTTCTCAAGCCCTCCTTCCATATTTGAACTTGACCTATAGGGGCACCTTTCATATCCTTTCACTTTCCATCTCATTTCCCCCTAGAGCCACCTAAGATCCCCCCCTTGTGGTGATTTAATCATCACTAAAGTGAGGGGAGTATTTATCTAAGGTGACAATGGGTAAATACTTCCATAGTTGTCACACCTTTGTGGTTTGGGTAGGGTTTTGACCAAACTACATATTTTGCAATAACAAGACCAACCAAAGGCAGAACAAGAGGGAGATATGGGGGAAAACAATAAGGAGGAAAGGGCCATGCAGATCCTATATGGTTTATCCAAGGAACAACAACAACTCGTACAACTCATGACATAGTTAATTGCCAACACTCAAGTGAACCAAAACCATGGTGGCAATAATGGTATGGGGGGCGTTAATGGACAAAATGAGAACTGAAACCATGGGGGTGACAATGGTGCAAGAGGTTCCAATGGGAACAATGGGAATCATGCAAAAGGCAAAAAAAACAATATTCCCGCACACGTTGGCACTAGGACCACTAGTAGAATGATTCCTAGACCACTTTTGTCGCATTTCTTAGGAAATCAACAAAAAGGAAATCAAGGGAAGCAAGGACAAGGTGAAACCTTTTATGACTATTGGAGGGAGTACCAGGATATTGGTGATGATTTCTAGGCAACCATGTCACTATAGAGTATTGTACCATCAAATACAGGAACAAACCAAGGGATTTCAACAAGGGTCCACAAAACATTGATCTCGTGCAGAAGGTTGAAAAGTTATCCATTCCTTCCTTTGATGGTTCCAACAAGTGCACGACTAGACAATGGGTACAAAATTTAGACACATACTTCCAAATAAACCCTATGACGGAGGCGAAAGATATTGAATTTGATACCTTGCACTTAGATGGAGAGGCCCATGAGTGGTGGTACCATGAATTGGTCACTCTGGGACATGCCAACATTACCTCCTATCTAGATTTCACACAAAATTTGATGCAGAGGTTTGACAAGAAGGATATGGAATTACATTTTAGAGAGTTGGCACAAATCAGGAAGGTTGGGACACTGGATGCCTACATTACAAAGTTCGAGAGGCTTGTAGTCATGGTGAGAGATATATCTTAGCATAGGTTAGTGATGTTGTTCCTTGAGGGTTTATCCGGGCCAATGCGTGGTTGGGTGAAATACTTCAAACCAGAGACTCTAAAGGATGCCATCGTTAGGACACGAGACATGGAGGATGTGGTCCCAAAGAAAAAAACTTTCTCCAAGCCTTTCATTCCCCGGAAAAATAAAGATAAGAAATTGTTACAGAAAGAGTGGATCAGAAAGGAAAAGTTTGATGAGGCGACTCGTAATGAGTTGAGAAGATTGAAGATTTTCTTTAGTTGCAAAGAACCTTGGGAACTAAGACATAGATGCATGGGAAAGGGAAAGGTACACTACATAGAGGTGCACTTAGACAATGATGAGGAAGAGGAGGAAGTTACACATGAATAGGGCAACGAGCAGGGAGGCTCGAGTGATGAGCAACCTCGTGAGGAGGCTAAGGGTGTGACTATCACTACTCTATCAACCACCCCTAGATAGTACACTTTCAAAGTCATAGGGGTACTACGAGGACAACATGTCACAACTTTGATTGATGGTGGGGTGACCCACAACTTCATTGATGCAGCGTTGGTGGCTAGGAGACACATGGCCACAAAAGACTTCGAGGGGTTCAACATGGTAGTGGCTGATGGATTTAATATGACATGCATGTAGAAGATTCTGAAGTTGGTCGCGACATTGGAAAACTATACATTGACCGACGATTTTTATGTGGTTGATTTGGCAGACATCGATATAGTTTTGGGTGTTCAGTGGCTTCATTCCTTAGGGGAAATTACAATGGATTACCAAGTAATGGAGATGAAGTTCAATACAACAAACGAAAAGATAGTTGTTTTGAGGGGAATTTCAAATGGTGTCCCTAAGATCGTTTCAGCCAAAAGTATGGAGGCCATCTTCAGACACAGAAATGTAGCATGTGCAGTCGAGTGCTTCATTACAACTCAGGAAAAATTAGAGGGCCAACAACATCATCATGTAGATATTCAAGATATTTTTAGTATGCATGACAAGGTTTTCGGATAGATACCTCCAAGGAGACCACCTGACAGGGTATTTGAGCACACCATTGAGTTGGAGGAGGGGGAAAAGCCTGTGATCACTACCCCCTATAGACATCCAAATAAATTTAAGGATGAAATTGAAAAGGCTATTAAGAAATTGTTGGAGATGGGACACATCAGACCTAGTTCTAGTCCATTTGCTTCTTCTGTAGTGTTGGTGAAGAAGAAGGATGGCATAATGCGGATATGCATTGACTATAGAGCCTTGAATAAGAAGATTATCAAGAACAAGTACCCTATCTTGAGGATTGATGAGATTCTAGATGAGTTGCATGGAACAATGTATTTTTTGAAGAATGATCTTCAATCGGGGTATCATCATATCAGAGTCAAAGAGAAGGATATCCCCAAAACTGCTTTCAGATTCCATTATGGGCATTATGAGTTTTTTTTTTCATGTCGTATGGGTTAACCAACGCACCAGCTACATTTCAATCATGCATGAACCACATCTTCAAAAAGAATACGAGGAAGTTCTTGTTGGTGTTCCTTGATGATCTTCTGATATATAACAGGACATAGGAGGAACACTTGGCACATTTGGGTGAGATTCTAAGCATCATGGAGGAACAATCACCGTATTCCAAGGAGTCAAAGTGTGATTTTGGCATGACAAAGATCCTATACTTGGATCATGTGATCAGTGCCCAGGGTGTACAAGTACATAGGGAGAAGATCCAGGACATATTGGATTGGCCATCGCCCACGAACCTTACACATTTGCATGGATTCTTGGGGATATGTAGCTACTATCGACGATTTGTGAAAGGATTTTCACAATTGGTTGCACCACTCACATATATCACAAAGAAAGGGGAATTAAGGTGGACAAACGAGGCCCATAAGACATTTGACAAGATGAAAGAAGTGATGAGCACTTGCTCAATTTTAGCACTTCCTGATTTCACTCAGCCCTTTGGGCTTGAGTGTGATACATCGGGTGAGGGCATAGGAGCATTTATGATCTAGAAAAGACATCTAATAGCATATGAGAGCAGGAAACTCACAGATTCAGAGAGACTCTACTCCATTTACGAAAAGGAAATGCTCACCATCATGCAATTCTTGGAAAAATTCAAACAATACTTCCTAGGTGGAAAATTTGTGGTTAAGACTGACCACAATAGTTTGAGACACTTCTTGGGATAGAAAGACTTAAATGAGAGGCAAAAAAAGTGGGTAAGAAAATTGCAGGCATATGAATTCGACATTGAGTATGTGAAAGGGAAGAAAAATGTATTTGTTGATGCTCTCTCCAAAAAACCATAGATATATTCACTTGCAAATATTTCAGTGGACTAGAAATCTCATCTCTTGGTAGAGTATTCCAAGAATAAATTTGATTGCGTGTTGATGGATCACAACATACAGGATGACAAGTACAAAGTTGTGGATGACATCATCTACTACAAGGACGACATATACTTCGTGCCAGAATCTACATTGAAGGAGAAGATTATGAGGGCTATGCATGATACACCCTTGGCAGTGCATCATGGGTACTTTAAAACTTACAGAAAGATCAGTGAGAGGTTCACTTGGAAGGGCCACAAAGATGATGCACTGAGACATGTGAGGGAGTGTATGACTTGTCAACATAACAAATTAGAGCAGACTCATCCTGTGGGGTTACTACAACCATTATCCATTCCATAGAAGAAGTGGGAAAGCGTATCCATGGACTTCATCATAGATTTACCTAAAGTATAGGGAAAATATTGCATATATCTGGTGGTCAATCGGTTGACCAAGTTTGCACATTTCTTTGCCATATCCTCATAATACAAGGCAACATAGATAGTGGAGTTGTTCTTCGAGAAGGTATTCAAACTCCATGGGTTGTCGAAGTACATTGTCAGTGACATACACAACAACCTCCTTAGTGCATTTTGGCAAGAGATGTTCACATTGGTTGGCACATAGTTGACTCCTAGCACTAGTTACCACCCCCAGACAGCTGGTCAGACAAAGATCGTGAACAAGTGGCTCACAGGGTATTTACGTAACTATGTGTCTGAGCATCAGAAACCATGGGTTAAGTGGTTGGATTTGGGGGAACATTATTATAATACCACTTATCATATGTCCATTGGTATGACCCCATTTCGAGCATTATATGGCTATGATGCTCCATCATTTGTTGATTTGGTGTTTGGGGATAGCAAGGCTCCCAAAGCCAAGGATTGGATCTAGGAGAATCAAGACATCCTCAAGGCTCTCAAGGACAATTTACAGGTGGTACAAAATAAGAAGAAGATTTATGTAGATAGGAACATAGTCAAACACACTTTTGAGGTGGGGGACTTGGTATTTTTTAGATTATAGCCATATAGATAGTCTTCACTGAAGAAAAGTGGTGTCGAAAAGTTTAAGCCCCACTTTTATGGCCCTTGGAGGGTGATCCATAGAGTTGGAGAGGTAGCTTATGAGCTTGAGTTGCCGAAGGGAAGTAAGATCCACAACGTGTTTCATGATTCGTGCCTCAAGAAAGCATTGGGACAACATGTCACTTCTTTGGCAGAGTTACCTCCATTAGATGAAGAGGGGAAGTTAGTGTTGGTTCCTAAGGAGGTATTTAAGGTCCAAGAGAAGAAACTGTGAAACAGAGTGATCCAAGAGTACCTCATCAGGTGGAGAGATTTGTCGGTAGAGGATGCCATGTGGGAAGGCGACCAAATATTGCAGCATCCTAACTTGCAGTTGTTTGAAGACAAACAATCTCAAGAAGGGAGGACTGTAATATTCATTTTGCAAATAATAGCTCTAGGAGATCGACACAATAGCCTAAGTGATTCCTGTAAGCTATAGTCAATGGAGAAAAATGGAATTGATTAATTATTAATGTCATTGGAGCGAGAAAGTAATATTTTTAAAAGGTGACATTGAGTAATCAAGTAAAAAAGTGTTTTAAGTGAATTTGAGTGAATAAAGTCACTTTAATTTATTAAAAGGGTAAAAGGGTCAGAAAAAGGTCAATGAGGAAATAAAGAGAGAATGAGGGCGCTCTCTCTCATCATGCATTGTTATTTTCTAAAAATGAAATTGACAAATATCTTGGGGCTTTGGCTCTTGGGACGAAAAACCATAGAAAAAGAAATTGGTTTCGGTGGTGAGACCATCCACCCTAGTTGGTCATAGAGATAAAATCACTCAGATATTTTCACAGTGATTCATTATGGTCGAGATATTCACCATTGGGTAGCTGGGTTTTATTTGTTGGGGTCGATTTTGATTGAGTAGGGCGATTTTGAGTTGGTGGTTGCGTTTTTCTTGAGTTGGAGGTCGATTTACCCATCTAGAGGCCGAGTTTTCTTTGGAGATGGGTCGTATATTTGTAGAGGTAACATTTATCTCTTGGTTGAGTTGTTTTTAGACTATGGAAGGGACAGTTTTTTGTTGTAGGTGGCCGAGTCCACTGACTGTGTTGATTTCAGTCTTGTTGAGGTTGAGTTTTCACTTGTTGGGGCTGAGTTTCTTTACTAGGAGGCCAAACTGTGTGGCAGCTGCATTATTTGTTAAAATGTGGCTGAATTCTTGTAGTAGAGGTTGAGTTTACCAAGGAATAGACCGAGTAATTTGTGGAGAAGGTCACACTCACCAACGACTGTTGTTGATGTTGTTGGGGACGATTTGTATTGTTATTGGAGGGAAAAAACCAAAGATTGTTACCTACAAGCATGTTTATTAAGATTTGGTTGTCATACTTACTTTGTCGGGTTGCTTTCTTCACCTACATGATCGTCATCTTAAAAAAAAATCCAAATATCAGGTTCCTCATTTATTATCATTGCATTTATTGGTAAGTTTTCAATGTACTTCATCTCTTTAAAAATTTTAATGCAATAAGTATTTGGAGTCTCTATATTGGTGTGTTTATGGTAAAGAAAAACAGAGTTTAGAATCACATACAAATTGTTGGTAGCATGTGTGTATGCAAACTATTAGACAAATTGCCTACATTGCCAAACAAAGAAAAAATCCAAAGAAATTAGTGAGGATATTACAGAGTTCGAGCTAGATTGGTTTCCTATGCATTTGGGAGAGATGTTTACATACACCAGGTGTCCCTACTTTTTAGGAGACATGATACCCCCGTGTCCTTTACCATTTTCAGTTGCGTTGTTCCACACGACCATCTTCACATACTCTTCAAACATAGGTGTCTTTCACCCTTCATGCTCATGTGTTTCCAATAGATAAATTATGTCTCTATCTTCTGCGATAGGTCCTAACCCGGGTCCTCGCCTCCAAGGATAACCTCTGCAATTCCAACAAACTAATCTTAAGGAAACCTGGGAGTAATTTGATTTCTATTTGTTTTGGTCTACAAGACTCAAAGTTGAGTCTTCACCCCTATTTGTCCATACTGGCCTTATTTCATATTTTCCTACTAATGAAATTGTTGTCTCTTCTTGGCTACCAACTTGTTGTCTTGTTTTAGAATGCGGACCGAAAAAGGAAATAATAGCTTTTCCTTTGAACAACCATGCCCTTTTTCTCTCATCCCTTGCTGCCCTAACCTTTGACAACTCCTTACTTCTTTCCTCTTGCTATCTAATAGTTAAATCTTCGCCTAGAAAAAAGTGAGAGCCTCTCAAGAGTTGCTTCTTGCCTAGGAGAATTTGTTTATCACGTATGCTTGACATGATGACTTTAATGGGCCTAGCTCTCTCGCCACTAGGCTTACCCACCCTCCATGCTTGGCAAATTCAGCCTTGCCAAAGCAACTTGTCCTTCAAAAATTCACTTGCAAGATCAAGAGTACACTCATTTTTTCCATACTCTCTCACCCCTTTGATAATCACATTTGTTGTTATGCCTTGTCTTTCCTTGTTTTCTCTACCTTGCATGTCATCCCCCTTGTTGTGTGTTTCTTTTTCCTTATGAGCATAATTGCTAGTGACTTGTGCCTAAGTTTTGGAATTTTTTGTGAAATCTCCTTTCTCTTCATCCCTTGCTTTCACTCCATGGGTGTATGCTTGTTCACCTATTTTCCCTTCAGCTTTGGGTGTTTTAGAGTTCATCCCATCTCTAATTTCCACAACATAATCTTCTTTGATTTGACCGGCATCCTTCAAGCCTTTCCATTCAACCTTTGCTTCCAAAAGGAATTCTTGCAACAGTGTCACTTGATCTATTAAAACTTTATTGTTTTCTGCTAAGTCCCAATTTTCTACTGTCAATAGTTGAATTTGAAGGTCTCTCTCATGCCCTTTGACATCCAAAACCTCCAATCTCCTCTTGGCATTTAGTAACTCTTTCACATACAAGTCAGGTGACCATGTGAGAGGTGTGGATGTGGGAATGTATAACGCATAATCGCTACTATCTTTAGTCATGTTGTTGTTACCCCTTTGCAAAAGAGGTTTGTTTGAAAGTTTATTACGGAGGGCCAATTTTTTCCTTGTCTGTTCCCATTTTAGACGAGCAACTCTACATTTTAAAATACCCCGAAACTGTTTGGCATTGACCCAAACCCACTTCCCTACTTTTCTTGAAGAGACAATTTTCACTTGACCGAAATGGTTTGTTTCACCCGAGACGAGTATCTCTTGTCCATTTTTTATGTGTGTTGAATGTATTGTCATTGTCATAGGGGACAAGAAAAAAGAGACACAGAATAAGAAACACGACAATACCTACTTGTCTATTGCAGACAAATGACTGAAAATTTGGGAGCCCACCTAAACCTCTTGCAGTTGCAGCTTCTGTGGCCCACCTCGCCTCCACGGGCGCACCCACAGTTCCACTCCCGACCAAGACGACCCAACACACCTCCACGGGCGTCGTTCGTGTTGATGAAGACGACCTTTCTTTTCTATTCCTTCTCGGGCGTTGTTCCTGTTGGTTGCTTGCTCATTGTTCCTTGGTTGCTCGGGCGTTGTTCCCTCTACTCGACCGATGTTCCCTCTGATCAGGCGTTGCTCCCTTCCTGTGTTGTGCATTGTTCCCTTCTTAGATTTGAGGGATGGGACAACAGATACAATGATTGATGTTCATCCTAAACTTAAAGAGGACTGGGTAGTTTCATGTAGTCTCCCATCCACCGCATCCCTCACGTGCATGCTACTTCATACTCTCCCTACGACATCTACCTCACATGCGTTTCTCCCTAGCCGCCTCGTACTCGACTATCCCTTGCATGTGTTATGTTCCAATCCACTTCATTCTTATTTCATGACGCCTCTCGTCCTCTCATCCGCCCTTTATCTTCCCCATGTGCCAACTCCCTCACGTCATGCTCCTCCACTCACACTTTCCCTACGTTATCTTTGTCTCCACAACTCATACTCTCCCTCACATACGTCATCCTTCAATCCACGTCATTGTTTCCTTTATTATCCCACTCATCCTCTCATCTCTTAGAATGTGCTTGTGTTATCTCCCTAACCTTTATTTCCTCACTCTATAATTTCTATTTCTCTCACACAACTTATTTATTACATACCCATGTGCATTCTTTAAGTTAACTAGTGTGTACCCACTCATTTACTCCACACCTCATGCGCATGGACCTTTGTTTCTCCCACTTATCTCTCCCTCATGCTTGAGCATGATTTCCTCACTCTTTCACGCACATATCCCCTATTCCTACTTTCCCTATTCTATCTCATATGCGCCATACTCTCTCTATCCTTGGTAATTGCGCCTCCTCTCCTATATATTGGATGGTCTTAATTGGTTATTGGTCGGAATTTTGCAATGACGATATACTATTTTCTTCTCTCTTCTCTTTCATTGTCTTTATTCTAGCTACTTTCTTTTGAGCAAGGACATTCATTGTACCTGTTGTGGAATTGTTGATATTGGCGCAATCAACCCTTTGACAAGCCTTTATAATAAAGAGATTTTGTGTTTGTTTATGAACCTTCCTTCTTGTTAGTGTTTTGTCTAATTCTTGCAAATTGATTAAGTAGTTCATACTATTCATGGTGGTTTTAGTCAATCTTTTTATTTTCTCTTCGTCTTTCTTCTATTTCTCTTGTGCTAACCCTGCAAGATTCCTCCAAGCTACAAAATTTATCTTTTCCCCCACATCTTGGACAATTTTAACACGCTATCCAAGACATATCAGTCGTTGTTTTCTACGATAATTTGCAGAAAAACAGTCCTTAAAACAACAACAAATCACCCTAGGGACTCCCCCCTGAGATTGGCAAGCACCAACCCAAACAAAGAAGGGTCTAGCTCATGACAATTTGGGGCTTTTCTCCTCGAATTAGCACATTCTTCATCCTTTTTTTTTTTTTGTTATACCAACTCAATTGGAGAGTGGGAAAGTGTGCTAACACAACAAAATTGGGCGGATCAAATATTTTCATTAGCAACTCCTTCAAATCATGACGACTTTACTTGTGGCTTACATACAACAAACATGTATGGCAACTCTATGTTACAACATAATCATGACTTTCACTTGTGTTTGTATATGACCTTGTTTGACTACGAGTAAAGCAAGATTTTCATTCGCTCTAATACCATAGTATGAGAACCAAAGAAACCCTAGGTAGGGTTACGATACTAAAAGCATGATCTTCATAAACATTGAACAATATTATTATTGAACAGTGCAATATTACAATGAGGGTTCTCACTCTTATAAAGAGCTTGAGACCAAAACCCTAAAAGATGAAAGCCCTAATATTTTAACTTTAAGTCACTAAGGTGACTTTATTACACGAGTAAGCCTTATATCTCTAATAGTGAGATGGATTATGTATATTTTGATTTGTACATTACTATTTTTTATTATATATTTAGGCTTGACATTGTTCACTCATACAATGGTTTGGCATGGGTTACTTTCAAGTTTTGGCATAAATGGATATATAAGTGTGCTCTCTCACAGTTATGTTTCAACATCTTTATGCGTATGTGCTTATTTCAATAGACATGATATATAATATTGTTTGAGCAATCCATGTTATGGTTGATTTTTTATGTATCTGGCAATATATTCATGATTTATTTTTATGAATATTATATTTTGCATGTTAAAACTTTGCAAAGGGGTAGGCATAAGTAGAAAGGAGGAATAAGGATTTTGATTATTTTTTATTTAATTGAGTCATAAGGTGATTAGAGGTCCAAGAGTTCATGCTCGTGCAAGTTATTGGTACATTAAGTTATTTCCTAGGTGGCACACCCCACTCATCAACACCCCGTTGTGTTTGCCCTAAGTTATATCCTTGAAGATATTTTAATTTCAAATTAGCTTAACTTTACCAAATACCTAAATCACTTTTTATATTATCATGACTATTATTTCATAAAAGAATGTTAGTAGTTTCTAATTATTAATTGTCCTTCAAACACTATAAAAATGAAGAATTAGATAGACAAAAAAGGGAACACTATGTTGGTTTATAATATATTATACGATTTCACTTCTATCTGATGCATTGTAGAGGATCTAACAATGTTAATGATTGCAAGGATATTCACCAAATATATTAATGAATGTTTGGGTTAAACTTTTCTCTCTTGAGATTTTGGTATACTTTATGATTGTTAGAATGTGAATCGTTATGCTATATGTTTTTGTAGTACTAATATGCTACTAATCTGCAAAAGTAGTTTCCAATGAAGGTTTCAATTCACCTCTTGAAAGTCAAAAATCGTGATTCAATCCCTCACTTTCTATAAATTTTGGCATGTCTTTGTATGAACTCAAAAACATCGAGACATGCTTTGAGTACATCATGTTATAACACAAGTTGTAGGTTGGGAAAAGCCCAACCCAACCACAAAGCAAGTGCTACAACTTGGGAATCCTACACCCAATGTCACCTCAATGTAGGTCCCACACTTTAAGGGTGGCTAGGTCACTCTGGGGAGGCGATCCCGATGACCCTGGGGGGATTGAGATGGAGATGAAGATGGATGGAAATGAAGCTCCCATAGGTCAATTCTAAGTGGAATGAAAGGTGGAAAGAGATGCCTTGTAAGTCAAGAAAATGTTGCCCCACAGGTATGATACTTCTCTGGATGATTGTACCTGCCCAAGACATAAGGAAAGACACTTTGCAATAATATATGTTAGTTGGATAAACAATTTAAGCTTGTTGTCTCTAATTTGCAGAAATAGATAACAATATATATTAGCAAAAAAATGGTACTATAAGCTGCTCAATGAATGTTAAAGATCAAGTAGAAAATGCAAGAGAAAAACTAGTAAATGACTAGCTAAACTCAAGATGAACAAACCAATAGTCTTAGCATAAAAGATAAGGTTGTTGTAAACACTTGTCTGCAACAAATTATATCGGCCTTATGGATGTAACATTCAATGTATTACAACAAGAAAATCAACTACTGGAATCTCCTCAAACTTTGCCAAAAAGTGTGTTGGATCAAGGAGAATAAGTGTGCAAACTTTGAGCAAAATCCAATGGTTGATAAGAGAGTTATTCAAGCAAATGAGTTAGGGTTTCTACAACCCTAGTGTCTAAAGATGCAATTTTGTAACAACAACAATAAGTAGCCCCTAGATGGGGATGCCCTAGTGGTTGTGAGGTGCCCAAAGCAAAAGGAATACAATCCACTTTGCAAGAAGTAATATTGACCGAAAATCATGTTTCCCAATGCAATATTTTATTTCTCCAATGCAACAATAAATGACTAGTGCCTTTACTATTGGGTTAATGGTTTCAAAGGGAACTTAGAGAAGCTACCTCCTTGGGGGTGTCAACCCTTTTACTTCCGAAGGCAGGTTTCTCTAGGCTAGGGTTTAGGCTAATAGGTGTATTGCCTTATACTTCTCTTAGCAAACCCTTATATAATCAACAAGATGAAGCAAAAATGATGAAGCCTATGGTGGGGGTGTATGCCCTTATACTTCCCACCTAGCTCTGAGTATAACAATACTTGAACTTGAAAAATGATAGCATAATAGTAGAAAACCATACCAAGATCAAGAGAAATGCCAAGATAATCCACCACAAGAGCTAGAAAGCATCATCCAAAGCTAGTGTTAGACCTCCTCCATCCACAATTCATAAACATAACCATAAACAAGTGCCAAGTGTGGCGAAATTTCAAACCAAGGCCTCTCACAAGAGGGAGAGTTATGTTTGAAATGAGATCTTATGATCTCTATTTATACTAAAAATAGCTAACATAGTTTGCCCACAAATTAAGGAGTAAAACACAAGATTAGGGGTCAACAACCCTAATTTTTCCCCCTTAACAAAGTAATATTAAATAATTCACTTAAAATTTCGCTTTTTGCACAAATAAAACCCTAATTTAGGAGGAAGTCACCCCTTTAGGGGACGTTTTGCCACTTTGAGATAATCGGTGTTAGAGAAGCATGGATAGGCCTCCAAAGGGCACATGTCAAGCATCTAAGCACTCTCATCATGGTGAAGACCCTTGTCCTCCTCAAACGTCCATGTGCCAAAAAAGTGGCACCTCACCACCATGCCCTAGCCCTAAAAGCATGACGTCAAGCTCAAAAGTGGAATGTTTTTTCCCTCCTGGGCAAATTGTTTAGCAAGTAAGGGTTGGGCTAGGTTGTCAAAGTCACCATCAAGGTCGTCCAAGTCTGATCTCTCTCATCTGGCATGCGGGCCCTTGACATCCAACCCGTGGGCTTGTAGCCCTATGGAAACCCAAGCTAGGTTTGTTCTCCCAAAACTTTCCACCAACTAGGTCCTGCAAAAACAAATGAGCACGCCCTCCAAGGATCTCAGGTGATAACATCATGAGAAGTGAATCCAATCAATAAATAAGCCATCTAAGCATGTGCATCAAATATCACTATATCAAACAATTAATAGCTCAAAAACACTATGCGACTTGTCAAGCTTGAATATGGGAGGGTTGACGAGGTGTCCTATTGGGTAGATCTTGTCCTAGGTCAGGGAGAGTTTCCAAGAGATCCCTCTCTGAGCCATGTAAAGTAGATGAAGTGGTTGGGGTCAAGACTCAATGGGAAAAGGGCTTATGACATACAAGGGGTCGTAGTGTCTCATTCATGGGCACCATTGTAGAGGGTGTGTAGTACCTTCGTCCGCAATGCACTTTTTCCAAGCCCATCAATTGCCTTTTATCTTTCTTTCTTTATTTTCTTTCAACATAGCATAAGGAGAGGTTGAAGGTCACCGCCTTAGCATTGTGATCAGATGATGGCAATGTCATCCACAAACACCTAATGGAAATGAGAAGGTTCGCTCGTGATGAGACCCCCTTTCTCTCAGCCATGCAACTAAGAGCCATTACCCTGGTTTGGTGACCAGATGATGGTAATGTCATACCACTAGGTATTAATGGACGTGATAGGTCAGCTCGTGATGAGACCTCCTATCCCTCAACTAACCTTTTAAGAATTCTTTATTATATTGTGGGTCCCCTTTACTCAAAGATAAACTTTTCATTGCTTTCTTGGGTGATCCATAGGCGAAGCATATGGAAGGTTTATATAAGACTTTTATCATTTACCCAACACCAACCCCTCTGGGCCTTTAGCCCCTTCTTCCCATAGACTAAAGGACAACCCCTTCTTGGGTCAATACACCCTAAAATCCCAAGAGATGAGGAAATAGAGGGGAACAATGATGGAAAGTGGTGAGTATGGTCGAGAATGGTGCGATGGCTCATTAAGCGAGTTCTCAGTAGCAAACCCATCCCCAAGGAAAACCACTTACTAGGGGCACAATGTCAACCACCAAGGTGAAGCAGGGAAAAATGAATAATGTCCAAGCACATATCATGAAATCTAGAGCAATCTAAGACACAACATAATCAAATGGCTTAAATATTGAAATGATGTTCACCATAATATTGACTTGTACCTCATGGATCAAGGCCCATTGCCTTCCGGAAGCCAACTGGTGTGGTGGATGCCATCTGCAAAAATGTGATGATCTGTGGTGATGAGTGGGTTTTTCATCTGTGGAAAAGTGTATTGTTGGTCATGTAGTCTCTCGACACCCCATATCTGCAACCTGAGGGGCTCGAGACAATCTCCTTAGTTATCCACAAAATGGGGATAACATCTGGCTCCTACTTGGGGACATGTGCTTGTCGTAGAGTGCATGAGAACCACATCATCTCCTGGTAGACCTGTGTCTGCAAGGAAACACCAAACTATCAAGTGCAAGATGGCCTACTCATCTTGTTCTCATATGATCATAATCCAAACCAACTAAGCTAGAAAAAGAAAATTTTGACATTTTTTTTTTTAATTCTAAGCTAAGCATGAAATCAATATGCAAGTAGAGAAAAATGAAAATGAGATGCATCTAAACTAATGAGAAATCAAGATGCAAATGCAGGGAATCAAAATGACTTACCTACTTACCTGGGGCACGGGCCCTGAAGAAGTCATGTGACCTGGATGTGAGGTTGGAGAAGAGACCCATCTACTGGTAGTGGCATCTTTCTCCTATCTAGTGTTGTCAGATAGTACCTTTCTTTGTCAGACTTCTTTCTGATTATGTAAGGGCCAAGCCATGGATTGTTGTCTTTTTTGTCATATATGGGCTTGCCCTTTCTTTTGTCCCACATGAGCACGAGACTTCCTTCATTGAAATCGATGCAAGGTGTATTCTCATTGTACGAAGGCTCTGTGTGGACTATCTTTTTGATGATCTCCTCATGTTTCTCATCTTCTTCTTGCATAATATGGATAGATCCCAGCTCCTTCCCGTGGTACTTTGTAGTCTTCTTTTCATTTGTCCATGGGAGAAACATCTTTATGGAATCTTCCTGTATGACGGGCAACTGGGATGGATCTGTTAAAATAATGTAACTGCAAAAAGTATTCTTATTATTATTGATATATTATTCATAGGATCAATCCCCATTGTGGATTGATCATGTTAGTTATTGTAATAGGACCAAATCCCCTTTTGCGGATTGGTCAAAAGACAATTGTAATACGCAGAATAAGAAGTCGGCCCCAACATTTATTAAAGAGACCCAGAAATATAATAAAGGTGGGTTTACGCACCCAGTTTGAGAAGTCGGCCCTGCCAGTGAAGAGACACTTCACACGTGCCAGACTTGTATAAATAAAGGAGGCTAGCGCCTCACTTAGATATAACTAACTTGCTCAGTTTGAGAGACAAGTTTTGATCTGTTACCGACAAAGGAGAGAGAGAGTGGCGCATATCTAGGAGAGCACTTTCTGTATTAGCATATGAGATCTCTTGGCATTGTATTGGCTATCTATATTAAGGAAGTTTTGTTGGGTTTTCTTCCCCTAGAGGGGTTCCCAGGATAAATGTTGTCTCTTGTGATTGTGTATTTCTCAGTGATCTTGCATTATGCTATTGTTATCTAATGAAATGCAAACATCTATAATAATGGCTTAAACATTAACATGGTATCAGAGCCAAGCTGAAGGAAGCATCTTTCACAAGAGAAAAACGTCATTGTTGTAATACCTGCAAATTCGGGTTTTTCAAAAGTGAATCTTTTCAGCCCTAAAACTATCTAGAAAGTTGCGCCCTCCCCTAAGGATCAATTTGGCATCATCAACGCACCTTTTCAGTGGTTGGATCTCCTGAAAAGTGAAACCCTAGTTTCACAAAGTACCAGAAAACCAGTACCTGAAGTACCAAAGTACCAGAGGTACCAAAAGCACCAGTCCAGAAATCCGCAAATCAGATTTGAAGGAGAAAAAATTGGATTTTCTCAGATCCAAACACACCAAGCATCTCGCCTCAGCCAAGCACATCTCCTGGTAAGTTCAGTTTTTTATTTTGAGCACTTTCATTTTTCGGTCATTTTCCTAGCTCCAGGTAAAGATGTCTGCGAGCATTAAGCATGTTTACAAGTTAGAAGGAGTGGAAAACTTTTGTGCCTAGAAATATAGGATTGGCCTCATTCTTGAAGAGAATGACCTAGCAAGATTTGTCAAGGAAGAATTATCGAAACCCGAAGATGTCGCAGAAAAGGCAAAGCATCAAAATGACACAATAAGGGCCAAAATAATCATTGCAGATTCAATCAAAGACCATTTGATCCCTTATGTGTCATCTAAGAAGACCTCGAAAGAAATGTTTGATGCCTTGACCAGACTATATGAAGGAAAGAACATAAACTGAAAGATGAATCTTAGAACCCAATTGAAGAATACAAAGATGCAGAAAGGAGAAATGATTCAGGAATACTTCTCCAGAATCTAAGAATTCAAAGAACAACTAGAAGCTATTGGAGATACCATAGACGAAGACGAACTCATAATGACGACCCTAAATGGCCTCACAAGCCCCTGGGATGCCTTCATCCAAACGATATGTGCCAGAAAGGAGAAATTGAAGTTTGACAGTCTATGGGAAGAATGCATCCAAGAAGAAACAAGAGTAGCGAATCGAGAAGCGTTACTAGCTAAGGATGATGATCAAGCCCTAGCTACTCACACCAAAGGAGGAAGGAAGAAACCCTACTTCCAAAAGGAG
>ML776569.1:1823036-1835706 GCA_009831015.1 Picea engelmannii
GAGGAACTTCTAGAAGACCATGATATAGTAGAAGTGCAAGAACCTCCTCAAATGACGATCCTCCATAAAAGAAAGCCAGCTTGGGCTAGAGAGCTTATTCAAGATGGAGAGAAGTACGGTGTTCCCCAAGGAACCACAAGACAGGTGAAAAGACCAAATCCATTCTCCAGTTATATAGCTTTGATGCGTGATCTCCTAGAAGAGGAGCCTTCCTGTTTTGAAGAATCCATTCAGAGGAAAGAATGGGCAGATGCCATGACAGAGGAATACCAATCCATAATGAAGAACAAAGTATAGGAAATAGTTCCCAGACCAAAGAATAAAGATGTGGTATCCTCCAGAAGGCTCTTCAAAATAAAACATGTTGCTAATGGAAGTATTGAAAAGTATAAAGCAAGATTTGTCGCTCGTGGCTTTTCCCAGAAGGAAGGCATTGACTATGAAGAGACATTCGCTCTTGTGGCCAGATACACTTCGATTAGGACCATCATAGATCTTGTAGCTAAGATGAAGTGGAAGCTGCACCAGATGGACGTGAAGACAGCTTTCCTAAACGGTGTCATCGAAGAGGAAGTGTATATAGAGCAACCTCAAGGATTTGAGGTTGAAGTCAAGAGGTCTCATGTCTACAGATTGAAGAAAGTCTTATACGGATTGAAGCAAGCTCCTAGAGCTTGGTATGGTCGTATAGACAGTTTCTTGACGAGCTTAGGCTTTACCAAGAGTAAAGCAGACTCAAATCTCTACTTCAAAATTATGAATAATGAGCCAGTAATCTTACTGCTATATGTGGATGACTTATTCTTAATTGGAGAAGAAAAGCTCATCGTTGAATGTAAAAAGAGACTTGCCTTGGAATTTTAAATGAAAGACCTTGGCCTAATGCATTATTTCTTAGGTCTTGAGGTATGGCAGAGTCCTGAGAGGATCTTCCTTAACCAAAGGAAGTACACGGTCAAAATCTTAAAGAGATTCGACATGCTGGAATGCAAGCCCACGAATACACCCATGGAAGCGAAGCTGAAGCTGTTGGTTGATACGTCGTCAGAATTGATTGATGCCACACTGTATAGGTAGATTATTGGATCGTTGATGTACCTGACGAACACTAGATCAGACATTTGTTTTGCCATGAACACCTTGAGTCAGTTTCTGGTAGAACCCAGACGTGTTCACTTAGTGGTTGCAAAACATGTGATGAGGTACCTCAAAGGTACAATAGATTATGGTCTCAGCTATGATGGAGATCATAATTTCACATTGAGTGGATATACTGATGCAGATTGGGCAGAAAGTGTCTCTAACAGGAAAAACACTTCAGGATGTTGTTTCAGTTTGGGATCAACTATGATCTCATGGCAGAGTAGGAAGCAATCTAGTATTGCTCTCAGCATAGCGGAAGCAGAATACATTGTTGCATGTTCTGCTAGATGCGAAGCTATATGGCTTCGAAAGTTCCCGACCAGCCTATTTAACTTGGAGATGAGAGCAACCGTGATTCTATGTGACAACCATAGCTGCATAAAGATGACAGAGAATCCTGTATTCCACAACAGGTCGAAGCACATAGAGATCCGCTATCATTACATCTGTGACATGGTACAGAGAGGAGCCTTCAAGCTCCAATACATTAGCACAGATGAACAGGTTGTTGACGTGTTGACCAAGCCTCTATCTCGTGTAAAGTTTGAGTACTTCTGAGATAAGCTTGGCTTAGTCCGAAAGGACCTTCCTCGAAAGGGGGAGTACATGTGATGTTCCTTGCTTCTGACCTAGCTGTCAGACGTAAAGCAAGATGTGATGTGTTCCTTGCTTCTGACCTAGTTGTCAGACGTAAAGCAAGATGTTCCTTGCTTCTGACCTAGTTGTCAGACGTAAAGCAAGATGTGATGTGTTCCTTGCTTCTAACCTAGTTGTCAGACGTAAAGCAAGATGAGATATGTTCCTTCCTTCTGACCCAGTTGTCACACGTAAAGCAAGATGAGACGTTCCTTTCTTCTGACCGAGTTGTCACACGTAAAGCAAGATGATATGATGAGACTAGCATTGAGCTTCCGGCTGGATAGCTGTGACGTAAAGCCAGTCTAGTATCCTGCTTCCAACCTGATGGTTGTGACGTAAAGCAAGACGAGTATCTTGCTTCCAGCTTGAGTGATGTGACGTAAAGCAAGATGATGAGATGAGACAAGTACTGAGCTTCCAACTTGACAGTTGTGACGTAAAGCCAGTCTTGTATTATGATGAGCCAGCTTTGAGCTGTGATGATGATGATGTATCAGTTTTTATACTAATACATATTGATGCAGATGATGATAGCATTCCTTTGAGAATGATGATGTTGTCGATGAAGAAAACTTCCGATGATTTATAGATACGCCAGCCAAGATGATATTCATTATGTTGTCCTCCCACTTGATGTTGTTGATGATGCTATCCTCTCTCTCTCACATGATGTTGCTGAAGAATACCCTTCTTGTTAAGGGGGAGTGTTAAAATAATGTAACTGCAAAGAGTATTCTTATTATTATTGATATATTATTCATAGGATCAATTCCCATTGTGGATTGATCATGTCGGTTATTGTAATAGGACCAAATCCCCTTTTGCGGGTTGGTCAAAAGACAATTGTAATAGGCAGAATAAGAAGTCGGCCCCAACAGTTATTAAAGAGACCCAGAAATATAATAAAGGTGGGTTTACCCACCCAGTTTGAGAAGTCGGACCTGCCAGTGAAGAGACACTTCACATGTGCCAGATTTGTATAAATAAAGGAGGCTAGCGCCTCACTTAGATATAATTAACTTGCTCAGTTTGAGAGACAAGTTCTGATCTGTTACCAACAAAGGAGAGAGAGAGTGGCGCTTATCTAGGAGAGGACTTTTTGTATTAGCTATGAGATCTCTTGGCATTGTATTGGCTATCTATATTAAGGAAGTTTTACTAGGCTTTCTTCCCCTAGAGGGTTTCCCAGGATAAATGTTGTGTCTCTTGTGATTGTGTATTTCTCAGTGATCTTGGATTATGTTATTGTTATCTAATGAAATGCAAACATCTATAATAATGGCTTAAACATTAACAGGATCATACTCAATAGCTTGTGGAGGCATATCATAGTATTGTTCACTGACATAGTTAGGGCCCCTAAGATCCATCACATGTGTATCTTTATTTTCCATGTTATGTAAGATCTCATATGTGTCATTGCCCATGGGAATATATGCATGTGTAAGGTTCATGCTAAGGAAACCTCCAAGGGCTGAGGACCAGGTCCTTGACAAGAGCATCCCCCAGGCATCAGGGACATCGATCACCAATATGTCCATGAGGACGCTGATATGTGAAAAATCTATCAAAAATGTCTCAATGTCTTCACATACTCCCAAGACCTTAACTCTTCTTGAATCAATACCACAAAGATTTCCATAAGGTCAGGTTGTCTTCAAACCAAGTTGTTTCATTACCTTCAAGGATATGACATTTGTTGAAGCCCCTGAATCAAGCATGTAGTTGTTCAAGCAGAGGTCATTCATGCCTAAAGAAAGATAGAAGGGAGGGTTATTATCTCTTGGCTGATCGAGATACATAGTATTCAAAATGATGGGAGGATCCTCCTCGGTCGACACCTGTAATATCCTCAAAATTTCCCTTTTCACAGAAGGGATCTTACACATCTCTTTCATTGGGACCATCATATTCAGTTTTCCAAACATGTTTTCAACATCTATATTCAACTGAATGTCATCTGCAGGAGTTGTCTTAGGAAGCAACTCACATAGTAGTGGTGGAGGTGGTGGAGCCACCTTTTTTGCTGGTGGAAGAGGAGTATCAGGCTGTGACGGAGGGGCTGAAGCATTTTTTCTTATGTAGGTTAGGATTTCGCTCCTCCTCAATTCCTTCTTATGATCATCTGTCAATTTACTTAAGGCTCGGAGTCTCCCCTCTCTTTCTCCTATTCTTTTGGCTTCATTGAGTTGTTCTTGAGTAACATGTTCATCATTGAGATTACAAATCATGAAGTTTGTATCATCAGGATAATCTTTGTCTTGTCGGGGGCACTCATCTTCCCTGTGGGGTTCTTCGCATGGGAGACACCAAGCTTCTATATCAATTGTCCCAACAGGTTTTAAAGTATCTGGGGCATTCGCCTCTTGTTGAGGTCTTGGTTTCCAACCAGTGGTACCTCTCTATTGTCTAACAAACTGAGGTCTGGGAACAAACTGATTTCTTTCCACTGTAGTCATATGGTTCATAAGTTGATTCTTCACCTAATCAAACTAAGTATTCATTTGTTCTATCTTTTGAGTCAGGAGAGCAATCAGATCAGGAACACTATTGTTGGAAACCTTCGTCCTTGATTATGTCTTGCTACGACGGTACTGAAAAGGTTATATTTTTGAATCAAAGAGATTTTCTTCAATGTCGATAATGAACTCTTTATCCTCTGCCAATGATGTGGGATTTTTATCTTTGAGAATGTATCAAAACTGTCATTCAAAGGAATTCATGTAAAGGAGATGAACTGATGATGTTGTAGGACGATATTCTGTTGGAATTTGACTCTACAACCTGTCAAATTTGGAAATGAATTCCCTCACCGTTTCATTCTCCTTTTTCTTTATTTGATTGAACTGAGTCCCAAGTGTCCCACCATCTACTTTTCTCGATCATCTGCTTTTGAATAAGGTGGAAAAAGCATCATAGGTCATGATATGATTACCACAAAGTCCTCTGAACCAATCAAGGGCTTCTTCAGTGAATGATGAAGCAAATAGTCTCATGGCCACAACTTCATGATCAATACCTGTATTGTCCATATCCTGGCCCATTACATAAATGTGGTCTTCGACAGTTATCATATTGTTTCCTGGAAACTTTGGCAACCACTTGTTGAATTTTGTTGGCATTTTGTTAGGGTAACCTTGGATATTGGCCATGTCAAGGCATTTGTAAAGGTCCTTTGCCCAAGGGCGAGCCATTGGAACAAGAGGAAGGGTATTATGGAAAAGGGTTTTAGCAACGGGAGACTTGAGAGGAGGCCTTCTTTGGTAAACCTTAGAATACTTGAACCTCCCAGGGGGAAAAGGTTTGGAGAAAGAAGGATTCTGGAAAGGTGGAGTCGCCAGATGAGTTTCAAAATGAACTCATCAAGAAAGGTGGAAAGGGAACATCCCTCGGGAGGAGTCGACAGGTAATCTAAAGGAAAGGCTTTGGGACAACTTACCAAAGTGTCGTTAGGGTAAGAAGAAGATTGAAAATCTTCCCCGATAATGACGCCAAAATGTTATAGTGCAAGTTGTGGGTTGGGCAAAGCCCGACCCAACCACAAAGCAAGTGCTACAACTCGGGAATCCTACACCTAATGTCACCTCGATGTAGGTCCCACACTTTAAGGGTGACTAGGTCACTCTTGGGAGGTGATCTCGGTGACCCTAGGGGGATTGATATGGAGATGAATATGGATGTAAATTAAGCCCCTATAGATCAAGACTAAGTAGATTGAAAGGTGGAAAGAGATGCCTTGTAAGTCAAGTAATTGTTGCCCCACAGGTATGATACTTCTCTGGATGATTGTACCTGCCCGAGACACAAGGAAAGACACTCCAATAACATATGTTAGTTGGATCAACAAGTTAAGCTTGATGTCCCTAATTTGCAGCAATATATAACAATATATATCAGCAAGAAAATGGTATTATAAGTTGCTCAATGAATGCTAAAGATCAAGTAGAAAATGCAAGAAAGAAAACTAGTAAATGACTACCTAAACTCAAGATGAAAAAACCAATACTCTTAACATAAAAGATAAGGTTGTTGTAAACACTTGTCTTCAACAAATTGTATCAGGCTTATGGTTGTAACATTCAATGTATTACAACAAGAAAATCAACCACTGAAATCTTCTCAAACTTTTTCCAAAAAGTGTGTTGGACCAAGGAGAATAAGTGTGCAAACTTTGAGCAAAATCCAATGGTTGATAAGAGAGTTATTCAAGCATATGAGTTAGGGTTTCTATAACCTTGGTGGTTGAAGATGCAATTTTGTAACAACAACAATAAGTAGCCCCTAGATGGGGATTCCCTAGTGGATGTGAGGTGCTCAGGGAACAAGGAATACAATCCACTTTGCAAGAAGTAAAATTCACTGAAAATCACGTTTCCCAATGCAATATTTTATTTCTCCAATGCAACAATAAATGACTAGTGCCTTTACTATTGGGTTAATTGAGTCAAAGGAAGCTTAGAGAAGCTACCTCATTGGGGGTGTAAGCCCTTTTACTTCCCAAGGCAAGTTTCTCTAGGCTAGGGTTTAGGCTAAGAGGGTGTATGCCCTTATACTTCCCACCTAGCTCCTAGCATAACAATACTTGAACTTGAAAAATGATAGCATAATAACAAAATACCATACCAAGATCAAGAGAAATGCCAAGATAATCCACCACAAGAGCTAGAAAGCATCATCCAAAGCTAGCGCTAGACCTCCATCAACCATTCATAAACATAGCCATAAACAAGTGCACACGAGATAAAAGAGCCAAGTGTGGCGAAATTTCATACTAAGGCCTCTCACAAGAGGGAGAGTTATGTTTGAAATGAGATCTTATGATCTCTATTTATACTAAAAGTAGCTAACACAGTTTGTCCACAAATTAAGGAGTAAAACACAAGATTAAGGGTCAACAACCCTAATCTTTCCCCCTTAGCAAAGTAATATTAAACAATTCACTTAAAATTTCTCTTTTTGCACAAATAAAACCCTAATTTAGGAGGACGTCACCCCTTTAGGGGACGTTTTTCCACTTTGAGGAAGTCGTTGGTGTTGGAGAAGCATGGATAGGCCTCCAAGGGCCACATGTCAAGCATCTAAGCACTCTCATCATGGTGAAGACCCTTCTCCTCCTCAAACGTCCATGTGTCAAAAACGTGGCACCTCACCACCATGCCCTAGCCCTAAAAGCATGACGTCAAGCTCAAAAGTGGAACGTTTTTCCCCTCCTGGGCAAATCGTTTAGCAAGTAAGGGTTAGGCTAGGCTATCCAAGTCATCATCAAGGTTGTCCAAGTCTGATCTCTCTCATCTGGAATGTGGGCCCCTGACATCCAACCTGTGGGCTTGTAGCCCCATGGAAGCCCAAGCTAGGCTTGTTCTCCCAAAATTGTCCACCAACTAGGTCCTGCAAAGACAAATGAGCATGCCCTCCAAGGATCTCAATTCATAACATCATGATAAGTGAATCCAATCAATAAATAAGCCATCTAAGTATGTGCATCAGAGATCACTATATCAAACAATTAACAACTCAAAAATACTCTGCGGCTTGTCAAGCTTGAATATGGGAGGGTTGACGAGGTGTCTTATTGGGTAGATCGTGTCCTAGGTCAAGGAGAGTTTCCAAGAGATCCCTCTCTAAGCCATGTAAAGTGGATGAAGTGGTTGAGGTCAAGACTGAATGGGCAAATGGCTCATGACATACAAGGGGTCGTAGTGTCTCATTCATGGGTGCCTTTGTAGAGGGTGTGTGGTACCTTCGTCCACAATGCACTTTTTCCAAGCCCATCAATTGCCTTTTATCTTTCTTTCTTTATTTTCTTTCAACATAGCATAAGGCAAGGTTGAAGGTCACTGCCCTGGCGTGGTGACTAGATGATGGCAATGTCACCCACAAAGACCTAATGGAAATGAGAATGTTGGCTCGTGATGAGACCCCCTTTCTCTCAGCCATGCAACTAAGAGCCATTACCGTGGTTTGGTGACCAGATGATGGTAATGTCATACCACTAGGTATTCATGGACGTGATAGGTCGGCTTGTGATGAGACTTCATATCCCTCAACTAACCTTTTAAGCATTCTTTATTATATTGTGGGCCCCCTTTACTCAAAGATAAGTGTTTCATTGTTTTCTTGGGTGATCCCTGGGCGAAGCATCTAGAAGGTTTATATAAGGCTTTTATCTTTTACCCAACACCAATCCCTCTGGACCTTTAGCCCCTTCTTCCCATAGACCGAGGGACAACCCCTTCTTGGGTCAATACACCCTAAAATCCCAAGAGATAAGGAAACAAAGGGGAACAATGATGGAAAGTGGTAAGTATGGTCGGGAACGGTACGATGTCTCATTAAGGGAGTTCTCAGTAGAAAACCCATCCCCAAGGAAAACCACTTACTAGGACACAATGTGAACCACCAAGGTGAAGCAGGGCAAAAGGCATAATGTCCAAGCACATATCATGAAATCTAGAGCAATCTAAGACACAACATAATCAAATGGCTTAAATATTGAAATGACGCTCACCATAATACTGACTTGTACCTCATGGAGCAAGGCCCACTGCCTTCCGGAAGCCAGTTGGTGTGATGGATGCCATCTGCAAAACTGTGACGATTTGTGGTGGTGAGTGGGTTTTCCATCTGTGCAAAAGTGTACTGCTGGTGATGTAGTCTCTTGGCACTCCATATCTGCAACCTAAGGGCCTCGAGACATAATCTCCTTAGTTATCCACAAAATGGGGATAACACATCCAATCCAAAGTTTTGTAGATCACTACTAAAGTATTGTTTATATTCATGAATGTATTTGAAAAAACATCATTATGGAAAAATATCGAATTTTTTTTGGACATACTCTCTATATTTGTTTATGATTTTCAAATTCTTTGTTTCAATTTCATTTATAAAAATACTGAAAATATATAACATACAAAAAGCAATGTATTTTTCCTATTATGTTATTTGTTTATTGTTACATCTTTTATAGTTCATTTCTGCAATCGTATTCCTTTTACAAAACAGAAATTAAAAACATAAAAAGTACATAACAACAAAATCCTAAAAAAAAAATCTTAAGCAAGAATTTGCCTTTAACTTAGATTATTGAGTATTCTTCCTATTCCATCCCACATATTTTTCTTACGGAAAGAAAAACGGATCTAGAGGACGCACATGGAATATAAATACCCAAGTAGCATTCCCACCTTCCCCTCAACTTAGCCTTGTGAGTGTTTTTGAGATATTTTGCATAAAATACCATTTCACGATCAACAACACCCACTATTGCAGAAATATAGTGACTCAATACATATTTTTTCTCATTTTAATGCAAATTTATTTTCTATCAATTGCAGAATTTTTTTATATTTTCCAATTTTCATATCATTGTTTTTAATCCCTCCTTTTCCTCATGACAATTATGATTTCTTTCTTTCTTTCTACAGCTGCCCCAATCTGCTGTTTTTTTAAATGGTAAAGAACAAAAAAATAGAGCCCCTTCAATGAAACTACTTACAACCTTCAAAAACCCAAATAATGATCCATATATTTAACCAGAAAATAATGCAGGATATGTAACAAAATAGCTCATAAGAAGCATGCAGATCTTACCATGTCAACCCAAATTATTTTATTCTCAAACAGGAACATAGTCATAAAGCATTCTCAACTAATGAAAGTTCAAACTCATTAAGCTAGGCTTTCTTAGCCTTGTTTTGAAATTCTAACCCAAATAATGCAGGATATGTGACAAAATAGCTCATAAGAAGCATGCAGATCTTACCATGTCAACCCAAATTATTTTATTCTCAAACAGGAACATAGTCATAAAGCATTCTCAACTAATGAAAGTTCAAACTCATTAAGCTAGGCTTTCTTAGCCTTGTTTTGAAATTCTAACCCAAACAAGTACTGTTAATGTTTATGCCATTATTATAGTTCTTTGCATTTCAATAGATAACAGCAACATAAAGACAAGATCACTGAGAAATACACAATCACAAGAGACACAACATTTATCCTGGGAAACCCTCTAGGGGAAGAAAACCCAACAAAACTTCCTTATTATAGATAGCCAATACAATGCCAAGAGATAACTCAAGCTAATACAGAAGATCCTCTCCAAAAAATGCGCCACTCTCTCTCTTTCTTCTCCAACTGCAATTCCGAAACTTGTCTCTCAAATGAGCAAGTGAGTTGTATCTAAGTGAGGCGCTAGCCTCCTTATTTATACTAATCTGGCACGTGTGAAGTGTCTCTTCACTGGCAGGGCCGACTTCTCAAACTGGGTAGTTATAACCACCTTTAATATATTCTGGGGCCTCTTTAATATCTGTTGGGGCCGACTTCTTATTATGCCTATTATAATTATCATTTGACCAATCCGTAAAAGGGGATTTGGTCCTATTACAATAGCCGACATGATCAATCCACAATGAGGATTGATCCAATGAATAATATATTAGATAATAATAAGAATACACTTTGCAGTTACATTATTTCAACACTCCCCCTTAACAAGAAGGGTATTCTTCAACAATATCAGGCGAGAGAGAGGTTTGCATCATCAATGACATCAGGAGGGCAGCATCATTAATATCATCTTGGAGCATTGACTGGCATATCTATAAATCATCAGAAGTTTTCTTCATTGGCAGGCATCGTCATTCTCAAAGGAATGCAATCATCATCTACATCAATATGGATTAGTAGAAAACTAATACATCATCATCATCACAGCACGAGGCTGGCTCATCATCATCATACTAGAATGGATTTACGTCACATCTATCAAGCCGGAAGCACAGTTCTAGTCTCATCTCATAGTCTTGCTTTACGTCACAACAATAAAGCTGGAAGCAAGATACTCGTCTTGCTTTACGTCACAACCATAAGGTCGGAAGCAGGATGCTAGACTGGCTTTACATCACAGCTATCCAACCGAAAGCACAGTGCTAGCCTCATCTCATCATCTTGCTTTACGTCACAACCATAAGGTCGGAAACAAGGTATATGTCCTACTTTATGTCACAACCATCAGGTCGGAAGCAGGACACTAAACTGGCTTTACGTCACAACTATCTAGTTGGAAGCTCAGTACTAGTCTCATCACATCTTCTTGCTTTACGTCACAACCATAAGGTCGGAAGCAAGGAACACGTCCTGCTTTACGTCACAACCATCAGGTCGGAAGCAGGGTACTAGACTTGCTTTACGTCGCAGTTGTACAACCGGAAACATAGTACTAGTCATATCACATCATCTTGCTTTACATCACAACCATAGGGTCGAAAGCAGGGAATATCTCATCACAACAACTACTCCCCCTTTCGAGGAAGGTCCTTTCAGACTATGCCAAGCTTATCTCGAAAGTACTCAAACGTTACACGAGATAGGGGCTTGGTCAACACATCAACAACCTGTTCATTCGTGCTAATGTACTGGAGCTTTATAGCTTCTCTCTGCACCATGTCACGGATGTAATGATATCGAATCTCTATGTGCTTCAACTTATCATGAAATACATGATTCTCTGTCATCTTTATGTAGCTTTGGTTGTCACATAGGATCGAGGTTGCTTCCGTCTCTACGTCAAATAGACTGGTCAACAACTTTCGAAGCCATATAGCTTTGCAGCTAGCAGAACACGCAGCAATGTATTCTGCTTCCGTTGTGCTGAGAGAAATGTTGGATTGCTCCCTACTCTTCCACGAGATCATGGCTGATCCCAAACTGAAACAACATCCATAAGTGTTATTCCTGTCAGCAACGCTTCCTGCCCAATCTGAATCAGTGTATCCACTCAATGTGAAATCATGATCTCCGTCATAACTGAGAACACAATCTAATGTACCCTTAAGGTACCTCATCACATGTTTTGCAGCCACAAGGTGAACATGTCTGGGCTCTACCAGAAATTGACTCAAGGTGTTCATGGCAAAACAAATGTCTGGTCTGGTGTTCGTCAGGTACATCAGCGATCCAATAATCTATCTGTACAAGGTGGCATCAATCGATTCTGATGAAGTGTCGACCATCAGCTTCAGTTTCGCTTCCATGGGTGTATTCATGGGCTTGCATTCCAACATGTTGAATCTCTTCAGGATTTCGACTGCAAACTTCCCTTGGTTAAAGAAGATTCTCTCTCGACTCTGCCATACCTGAAGACCTAAGAAATAATGCATTAGGCCAAGGTCTTTCATTTCAAATTCTGAGGCAAGTCTCTTCTTACATTCGGTGATGAGCTTTTCTTCTCCAGTTAAGAATAAGTCATCCACATATAGCAATAATATCACTAGCTCATCGTTCATAACCTTGAAGTAGAGGTTAGAATCTGCTTTACTCTTGGTAAAGCCTAAGCTCATCAAGAAACTGTCTCTACGGCCATACCAAGCTCTAGAAACTTGCTTCAATCTGTATAAGGCTTTCTTCAATTTACAGACATGAGACTTCCTGTCTTCAACTTCAAATCCTTGAGGTTGCTCTATATACACTTCCTCTTCAATGACACCATTTAGAAAGGTTGTCTTTACGTCCATTTGGTGTAACTTCCACTTCAGCTTAGCTGCAAGGGCTATGATGGTTCTGATCGAAGTGTATCTGGCTACAGGAGCTAATGTCTTTTCATAGTCAATGCCTTCTTTCTGAGAAAAGCCCCGAGCGACGAATCTTGCTTTATATTTTTCAATACTTCTGTCAGCAACATGTTTTATTTTGAAGAGCCATTTGGAGGATACCACATCTTTACTCTTTGGTCTAAGAACTATTTCCCATACATCATTCTTGATTATGGATCGGTATTCCTCTGTCATGGCATCTGCCCATTCTTTCATTTGAAAGGCTTCTTCAAAGCTGGTAGGCTCCTTCTCTAGGAGGTCACACATCAAAGCCGTATAACTGGAAAATG
>ML776570.1:21261-33574 GCA_009831015.1 Picea engelmannii
CGACTCCCTGGTTAACATCCTTTCCTTCTTGTTCGTCTTCCATTTCAGGGATAATTTGCATTCTTCCCCACTCCATACTTGGCGTTGATTATCTGGAGTTTTGGCCTTCGTTGAACTCTGCACATGCACTGTGCAATTGAATTTGAAATTTTTCAGGCCATTAAACTTTATGAACAATCCGCAACATTCATAATTAATATGAACAAGAACGAAAGATATTTCAATTTCACAAATTTTTCTGAGTTCTGTCTAGCTCTGTGTTTTTCAGGTGTCCAAAACTTTAATTCAGTTACTTCGGGACTTCAAGTTTCATAGTTTTGCAACTCCTGATGTCGAGGTTTACTATCCACTCAGATTCCCGATCTCCGATGACCCTTTTTATGTGCTATCCCTCCTGAGCCTAGCCCTTGACTCATATGACCATGTGCCCCGACCGTGGTCATTTCCCTCTCGTGACTACTCCTATCGGAGTTTCGGCACTTGCGCTGTCAACAGGCGCATGTCCTCGCAACCCCTGATTCTTTGATATGCCTTAGTCCTCCAAGCTCATCCCTGGCCGATGTGACCGCTGACTCATGACCCTGGCCTTATCCCTTATCGGGGTTCAGGGTTTCACAAATATGAATGCGCCAAAACGCTTGACAGCGGAATCCCCGATTTTCCGATTTTCGATGGACTCCGTCCATGCTAGCCCTCTGGGCTAGAGCCTCACCATACAACCACACTATATGACCTCCACCCTACACCATCGGGTTTTCAACGGTTTCAATATCATGCTCATACGCTCACGGGATCTCCAATGGGTCCCAATCATTGACTTGTCAACAGTCCTTTCTCCTGTTGCTATAAATCTGCCACCTGTCCTCCTGACAGTCGGTGTGGCCCCACGCACCTAAGCCTTATCGGAAAATCACATATCGCGATTTTCCCATGCACGAAACCTTTGCCTCTGGAATCTCTGATATCCTGATTCCCGATATGCCGATGCGCCTTTCGCTTTAACCCTTTGTGGTTAGGTTAGGTCCATGTGACCTCTACCCCACGACCGTACTCAAAGCTCTCATCAGGGTTTCGGGGTTCGGAGTTTCAAAGTCTATGAATCACTTGTCACCAGGGTTCCCGATTTCCTGATGAACTTCCAACACCGATGGACTCACTCCTTGTCAGGACTTTCCCCGATGGTGCAGATCTCTGCCAAGTGTCCACTAAATGAACAGTCTAGATTTTGTCGTGAAATCGCGGATCATGATTCCGTGTGATGAGATCTCTATGTGTTCGAGAATTTTGATTCTCCAATTTCTGAATCTGCGGAATCTCCTCACACATGTCCACCCGAGATTCACGCTTATGATCCCTCCTCGGGATTTCGAGAATCGCAAGATCTCGATTCTCTTGACTTCTAATATCCTGACGCCTCTCCTGGACTTCTCCTCTACCCATGAGGACTTAATTCCTACACAAATTTCGTCAACTCGGACGGTTGGCGGTTAATCCCAAAGGGATCTCACGACTCACAATCCTCCCGAGTTTAAACTCCTGTGCAGTATCAAAATGTTTTAAACCTCGTGCACGTTCTCTAGATCTGGCGGTTGCAAGGGTTCGCTTTCCCTCCCGAATAGATCCGATGGTTCTAACACCCTTGGTGTAGAAACCTGTCTCCCTGTGGTCATAGACCATACCGGCTGTGGTTTTCGCCGCACCGCTACACTCCTGGCTTGTAAACGTGATCAAGCAACAACTTGACACACTGGGACAACCAACGTCCGAAATTGGCCATTCGAGGCCCAATTTCTCTTCAAATTTTTGGTCCAAAGACCGCTCCACTGGCCCATCTAGGGTTAGTGTCGAAACCTTGGATTTGATACCAATTTGTAGTGTACCCTTTCACTACCCAGGTTTTCAACCCTCTCAATTACCATTCTATACATGAATGATTACATAATTTGTACAGACCTTATGAGCACATGCATTTAATAGAATTAAACACATTTAAAATACAGAGTGAACATATTTGGTTATTTCTATAGTTAAACATTCCATAGCATTCAATAGTAACTCTTTTACACAGCGGAAAACATGATACATGAACAACACAGTCATGCCAAATGTGATAAAACATATTTCATATACTTATCTTTTAATGGCTGTAGAATTCACCAACCGAGTGCAGGCCTTCCACGAACCTCCCAGCCTTAGACCACACTGTTCATCAGCTCAACAGTGGATCACCCCCGAGATGGGACCGAGCTCCACCCCAAGGCAAGGAATCCTAGGCTAGGCTGAGGTTACAGGGAAGATAGCACATACACAACCACCAGGAAGAAGATCTCCCAGGAATATCCCACGCTCACTGCCCACAGACCCTCATTCCCCACATGCCTATTCCACCCCAAGAGAGTGCACCTTCTCTATCACCTAGACATTCCTTCGGCTACCAATCTCCCTTACCTTGGGTTACAGGAACAGACCGGACCAGAATTCTCCGGGCTCTATGGCAGCTACAGGGTTCCTTCCAGGAGTCCTCTTCTCCCTCTGCGTACTCTCTCACCTGGAGGAGCCGCTCACAGGCCAACAAGCCTCACGTAGTCCAGTACTGTGTGGTCACAACAATCCATAGGAAACACAGACAAATGCTTCCAAAAACGGTTCAGCAATCACTGGATGATCTCGCGGTGATGATTTCAGAACAGGCTCCAAACACAGGCTAGCTCAGTATTTCCCATACAACCACAGGATGCTTCCACTCGAATCTAGCACAGGGATTCTGATTCAGGAATGCGTTTTCCAGGTTGCCTAGAACAGACACAGACTCATAGTTCATAGCATGGGTGTACATGGTTTCTTCAGACGAACACAGGCTTAACGGCTTCAAAGATGAATCTGTGTATCTGGCAGAAGTCGTACTCCCTTCACGCTCTGAGGTTCAGGTCTAAATGGAGGAATATCCCCCACCCACGGTTCAGTTTAGGCTTATATTTGCATGCACCAAGGTTGACACTTGTCACCCTGGGAACTGCATGTGTTCCATCCGTACGCCTTCCTTCCACCACTTGGGAATCACGGGTCCTTCCAAGAAGACTTAGGATAAAATAATGTGCATATGGATTTTTAGGAAATAATATTAAAATATTATTCCAGGCCTAAGCCCCCTAGGCTTATCCCCTAGGATCCTCACTCAGCCCCTTTCCCACCTTCCAGCCCCTGATCCCTTGGCCACTCTGTGGACGCTCAGTCCCCCATCACTCATTCATCGTGGTCAGTCTGCACTGGTGGTATTTATATTTTATTAATTGACCTGCATACATACAAGTACATCAACAGGCTCCTGGCCTTCAACACTTAGGCTCCCTGGCCTAACAAAACACATAAGCCTACAACTTATACAAAACTTGTCTCACCAGCCTATAGAACATATTTACAATTCTTTGCATATAACATGATCTGTAACGGGGCTCGGCCTTGGGGACACTATAATCAATRTACCACCTCTTTCATCTTTTCCATCGATTAGTGGTAGGAGAAAATAACTTTGGGCATGTCATCCTTTAGTTGATAGTGGAAGATAAATTCTTTGATTCATAGGAGATACCCTTTCTGTGTGGGGGATTTGGCCGTGAAGTTGARCTTCAWGTAGAATTYTGCACTTACACACCATGAAGTTGAATGTCATGTTGAATTGTGCACTTACAATGGCCCATTCCACTCTTGGCCTCCCAGTCTCTTCCTGAATATCCAGCTTCTAGGGACCATGTCCATTGTGTGGAAAAATTGATGGACCCATTGGGTGTGAGGGATGTTCTTGGTCATCCAACGTTGTTCATAGTAAGAAATATTCTCCTCGTGGGTCTGTAGTACCCTTATATCTATTTTCTAGTTCAAATTCATATATGGGCTATAATATAACCTTTATGAACTCAACCACATGCACCTATTATTTTCTATTTGCATGGTGTGTCACCCACCAATGTGAATATGTCCCTTGTACTACCGTACCCATGGCCTATACCTTTTTATCCTATGGAACCATTTTCTTGATCTGTGCTAAGAAGGTAGCCACTAGGAATGTTCCATCAAATCTCTGTTCATCACATAATTCAAAGTCATTCCAATGGACTGCTTTTGTAATCCATGCACACTCTTAGTAGAGACCTCATACAAGTTGTTTTTCCACCTCTCCATCGAATGTTATAAATCAATGTCATAGGACTTCACACTTCTCTAGCTTAGCTCCCTATCTATTATGGGATTGATGTAATCCTCTTTGTGCCCTGTGATTTGATAGAGGTTTTCAATAATAGATATCTTTACATCCTCATTCACAAGCTCATTGTATCTATCACCTTCATTCAGATCTAACAGTGTGAACATTCACAAAGTGTATTTCTCAAACGACATCTTCCTTTTCTTCAAATTCAATACAACATTTTTGTCGAACGCCCAGTCAATACCAAATAGTGTCAAGTAGGAATCTGAATCATCCATGATCTCAATCACCTCAAAATTTTCCTTAGTTTTTACCCCTTCAATGTTCACTTCAATCTGTTCCAATTGGCCTATGGGATAAATTATGTACTGATTAGCCAACCTAATTTGAATGGGGGACCTTACCAAGGTTGGTCTTCACATAAACTCCCATTACTTCTTTGGCAGAATGTTCACATCAGATCCCAAATCCAACATTACTCCATCCATCTCATAACTTCTGAGTTCAACTATCATCTTGAACTCTCATCCTATGCACTTCTGCTTACTGACCTGGCACACATCCCTCTCTAGTAGAGGGGTGGATATAGCTATAGTGGTTCCTTCTTCCCCCATACAGTTTTTTAACATGTGTTTCAACTTGCTCACAATGTCAATATCACTTAACAAATTCAAACAACAACTCAAGAAGTTACTGACTTGATCTTTGGCTTGCTCTTCATAACCAATGTCATGCAGTTCCTGTTCTCAATTTGTGTGCCTCAACTCTTCATGCACATGTTCATCAATTTAATTTTTTTGGCCCATCTTGCCTCTTCCTTCCTGCGGACTTCTTCTAGTGACCTTTGCATCACATGTTTTATCTCTTCACGCACATGAGCTTCCTCCAGATAATTATGTGTGGTGCATTGTAATTCTTCACATGCTCAAGCTTCTTCTAGTGATCTCTATGTTTCACATTGTACTTCCTCATGTACATGGGCTTCTTCCAATGACATTTTTGTTGCAAATTGCAACTCTTCATGTTCTCTATCTTCTTCTAGATACCTTTGTGCATCACATAAAAGATACATCTATTATGCAGCATCAAACTTAGGAGGAGCTTGTGCCGCATTTGTGATCTTTCCTTTTGTTCTCTAGCCCCAAATTTCTCGACACTCCAAGTCCATTCCCTTTTTGGCTCCACCTCAGGTTATCACCTGCACATTAATTTCATCATCCTTACTTTGGTTCCCACGCGGTTTTGGAGTTACCATGTTGCAGTGTGCCTTATTCTTTTCCCACTTTTTCAACAAGTTGGGACAGTCCTTTGTGGCATGCTTGGTATTATAGTAGTACCCATAGAGAGTGCACAGTTTGGTACATAACCTTGAAACGTGGCATGTCTCGCTACAACTAAAACAAGTGGGTGTCCTTCCTCCACCTTGTTCATATCATTGTCCTTGGCCACGTCTATATCCACCTCTAGGACCTGCTTAGTATCGACCTTTATTTTTGCCTCTACAATCACCACCTTTATTCTCTTCCTGAACTCAGAAGGCATCATGGGTTTGGTCCTACATCAATTGAAGTGACTAGTAGTTTTTCACATCATGCCCCATGGATTTGAAGAACTCACAAAATTTAGTACGGTGAGTCTTTTGGTATTTCTCTAGTGTTGGGTAGCGAGGTCGGATATGTCCCCACTTTCTATAAATCTCACACCACTCAGTTTCAGGCCGATTTGGAAATGGATTATGCACACATGTCACCAAATAATTTCCCAACTTGGGACATTCATCCTTGTGGTGACCTTCTGAGTGACACATGGTACAACACACGTGCTCATGCACCACCTTCATCTTTAACATATCTTGCACTTGCATTGTCATATTTGCAATTTGGGACTACACTTGCACCAATCCTACCGATGTATCTCCACCTCTTGGCATAGATTCCAGGTGCATTGCAATATCCACCCCATCTACCTGAGTATTCACCTTCTATTGGTTGATTGGAACTTGGATATGGGGAATCACTCCTGCGATGAACCATTCCCTATGTTGAACATGTTGTATCTAGAATGTCATCTTATCTAATAGTATCTTCAAATATTAGTCATAGTCCCACACGGTATCTCTCGTTTGTTTCTTGATTTCTCTGATCTTAGTAACGCACTGTGATTCTGAATTAGGATTATGAAACTCCATAAGAAGATCTCTCTTAATTTCTATGAAGGACCTTGTATGTCCCGTTGGCGCAGTCTCCTTGTACTTCATGTACCACATCATAGCTCCATCTCTGAAAGTAGTCTCCAGGTGCACAATCGTCGATGCTTCATCTACGATAATCTTATCAGACCATATAGCCTCACATGTGAACCAACATTGCTCGGCATTATCCTTACTCATCCCATGGAACACAGGTAGCCTCGGTGTTGTATTTTATTTTCCATTCTCAATATAGGACTGTGTCTTCCCAATTGACTACTCATGGTTGGTTCTATAGGTATCGATATTCTTCTTTGCAAAGTATTATTGACTTCATCTTCTTCTTCACTGATATCCTCTCTTTTTTCTTCTATTTCTCTATCTTCTTCTACTCCTACCATTTCATTGTCTATTGTTCTTTATTATTGGTTAAAAATGTGCAAGGGGGGTGGTTTAAAGAGGGGGCACCTCTATCTTCTCTCATAATTTCTTGTGAGAGAACCCAAAGAGTTTCCTACCTTCATTCGTGCAAGACCATCCACTACAGCTAAATCCTCTTTCCCTTCTCGTGAGCGTTCTTCACCATCCTCAACTACTTCAATGACTCTACTCTAGACCTCATCTTCCTCTGAGGTTGTGGCATATACCAACAACCAAGGAGGTCAGAATTTGTCTTCTCTGACCCTACTACCACTACTTCTGGTATATTCAATGGATACCATGCTCCTAACATTGTGTCTATTTGAAGTCATATCTTCATATGTGCTTCTCTTTCGCATATCACTCTCTCCCGCACTTCCTCCTAGTGAAATCTCCTTCTTCTTCATTATGGGTCTGACCCCTTACCTCTCATTTCTTGCTACCTTCTTTCCGCTCCTTTTTTATGCTTTCATATTTATCTTAACTCTTCTTGTGTATCTTTTGGATCTTTCTCTCCTTTTCTCTTTTGGGTCCATTCTTTCCTTACCTCATCTCAACAACTTTTGGATTGTCTCATGGGATCCATCTCCTCTCTCTCTTTTCCCCCTTCTTTCCATCTCCCCCTAACACTAGGGGGTTTACTCAGTCATTGATCCATATTATTTTGAGAACGACATGAAAAAATATAACCAATATATAACAAGGAAATACATAGAGATAATGCAAAGAACACAAAACTATAGTGAAAAGAAACTTTTATTAATGAACAACAGAGAAAAACATTGTAGAACAAAAACTGGTAGAATGGGGTAGACTATATCTAAAAAGAAAGAGATGTTGGCTACGCTTCATTCGCAACAATATTTACATCACACTCCATTGCATGCTTAATGGGCCTCATTCACCTCAATTATATATGAGAGAGTGAGAGGAGAACAATTCCCATGATGCATGTGGGATAAATTGGACCAAGTTTATAAAATTCCATAGGCATGTAAAACACTAGGACTTCCTGAGCGGTCACCCATCCCAGTACTACTCTAGCCTAAGCGCGCTTAACTGCGGAGTTCTAATGGGATCCAGTGCATTAACGCTATGTTGTAGGCATGTCCATAAGACTAGTAGGAAATCATTACATGATGTTTGTAAATGAAAATGACATTCCCCATCAAAAGGGTGAATATCATGGTTTATCAAAACCACGGGCTCAAAATGGTGATTCATTGGAAAAGGTGGATGGCCACTGAGATCCATCTGGATCATCCATCCTATCTAGTTCCATGCACATCAATCCTTTCTCAATGAACAACATCTTTATCCACAGTGAGATTTCTTATAGCATTCGTTTTCAAGGACCTTCACCAAAGTTTATTTCATTCTCGCTAAAAGAATCACTTTATTCTACAGTGAACTCAATAATGTATCCTTCCTTCACTTAGGAAAACTATAATTTGATTGCTTGAGCCCACTTGTTATCCAACGCCTTCATCCTATCAACTATAGTTTAGTTCTAGATGAGTAGTTATTGGGGTCTCAAAGTTGTTTTAGGAGTGGTTTTCCTCTTCAACTATTCATATAGAAAACATGGAAGTTCAAGAAAGAAAAAATCATGCAAATCAGTGTAGATGTACCTCTCCTTCCAACATTCAAAATTGGTTATTAGACCCTGAGTTTCTCATCGAATAAACTCATCTTCCTTTGTAGTTAACCAATCTTGTATTTCCTCTTGTGATGGATTCCACCTCATTCTCTCCCTTCATCATGCAATGAAAAACCTTAGTTCCTAGCAATGGAACCATTTGTTGGCTCCCTTATGCACATCCTTCCTAACACTAGGGGGTTGATGCCCCATGGTTCATCCAAAGTTGACCAACAAAACCCCAAGGCACCGGCATATCTATCTATAGTCAAGGACCGAAGAAGTTATCACCTGAGACACCATGAGAATCACAAAGACCATCTAGTCTTGTGTCAGAGATGAAGGGATAAAGCATACTAGGAAGCCACTTCTGCTAACATTCATGCATTCGATAACAGTTAATTAATAGACTAAAAACATACACCATTAACACATTCATCCATTAAACTCATAATAAACACAATCATTGAAAGAGAGAACTACAACTTTATATTATCTCTATTAAATGGTAGAATTCATACATCAATAGACCCACAATGCAATAGGAATAGCACTTTGCATTATGCTACACTCTACAACTCATGCACTACAATGTGTTATGCGCTCTATGTTCAAATTATGCATATCCTACTAGACTAATAGACTCTATACAAGATTGTTCCAGCCACATAAAAAATAGTTACAAAGACTCATAACATGACTCATGCAAAAACTTAAACTGACTTCTCTTTTGCAGACTTCAAACTCCCTCTTTTCTTCCTTCGCTTCTCATTTTCCTTCTCTTGTCTACTCTGGCGCTTTGTATATTTCTCCTCTGCTCCACTCACTTTAGTGATCGTCGGTTCTACACACTTTTTTCGCCCGCATGCAGCGCACATAACCTCTTTGGAGCATGGTATACCTAGCGAACTTTCCAACTCATCCATTATATGCCCCACAATATCAATGTTGTATGGGTTCATTATTCAAGAACATCCCAAAGATTTTCTTCTGACTCAACATCCATGTGCTGTCTTTTTTAACGTTTAGCATGTAGTATAGAACTTTGATTAGTGCATGTGTCTTATTCCATATGTCATGTAGTTGTTGGTGTGCACACAAAACTAAAGTGCACACACATATGATATGTGCATGCACGCAAACTTACCCAAAACTTTGGGTGCCAACATGAACTATACATCTATGTTGGAATGAAAGTTAAAAAAACATATAAAAAAATGAAGCCAAAATTTATTCTTCAAACGAAATTTAGAACAAATAAACACCTATATTGAATAGGCTAGTTAAAACAAATCTAAGCTATGAAAAAAGAAATAGAATCTACTCTACATCTATGTTAACATACATTAAGTGAAATCATAATGTCAATGTAAACATCCATGCAAATGGTTGATGCCTAAAGTAGATTTCACATGGTTACTGGGCATGAATTCACGTTTCAGACTATCATGTGGGGGGAACAATTCAAATTAGGTTCATATTCTTGAGCAACTCTAAAAATTAATGACTTATCGTGCAAATCCATAATTGAGTAGCAAAGTGATTGAATCCATGATGAAATTAAGACAAATACTTCCTCCTTTATTTCTAAGATAGATGGGTCCATGCACTTGTCCAGGTAGAAATCAAACTTATGTCTGCAAGTAGTGATGAACTATTCATTTCCAAATATTGTAGATTGTTCTTTCTTACCTCTTATTAGCTCAATAAATTTGGATAACCCATAGTATGCCTCTCTCATATACATGTATTTTTGAGGTTTCTTTTGGTTATAATATTCTAGCTTATGTGTGAATAGGGTATTCCAAGAGAGTGTCGTTAGAAATGGATTAGATTGTGTTAATCACACGGATATCCGAAAATGATGTGTTATTAAAGTCTTCATCAATAAGATTGGAAAGAACTTAATTTTTTATCTCCATTAGCTCTTATTGCAGTGATCCATCTTCATAAGTTACATCCACAAATTTCTCCTTTTTTCTCCTCAAACCTTCTTAGGAATGGTAGTTATTTACTAATCGGATTTGCATAATATTTTCTTTATGATTTGTTTTTTGTTAGAAATGACCATCACTTGTAGGGCTAGCATTTCAACCGTTGGCTAAGAAACCACAACCCATGGGCATCTAAGCCATTAAAATCACTCGGGGATCACACCTGGCCTGGGCCGCACAAACCCTTAACATCACTAGATTTTTGGGTGTCTCCTCCTGACTAAACACACTGTAAGGGTATTGAACTCGAGTCACCTAGCAAACAAAACTCACACCTTAACCAATCGAGCCAACATAAATTAACATTTTCTTCACGAATCTTATTTTGCAAAAGTATGCATTTTTCATACATGTTCTAAAATCGACTTTTAATCTATGCTAACTCTATTTCAATATACTTATCTTCATCAAAATTTCAATGTTCAATAATTTCAAAGTTCAATAAGTCAAGGCAGGGAGGGAAAATAAAAAGGACTTCAAAAAAGGTTTTCTATTAAGATTCCTTGAAATAATTTGAGAGCACATAATGACCTTAAAAATCTAACAAAACATGTGTATACTCATGTTTCTCTAAATATTCCCTCTCACTAAGTTTCATAGGTTGGTAATAAGACAACAGTTCGTTGCCTCTATGCTTACCAAGTAGGGAGAAGTCTAATTTTGCACATTCTTCTGCTTCAACATTTGGTAAATTACTCGAAGTGTAGAATACCTCTTCTTCATACTGAGGCTTATCATTATTTGGAGATTGGTTGTTGGGTTATAAACGCACTTCAGATTCTGAAAAAAGTAAATTATTTAGTTCATGCAACCACTTTCTTTACTCGATAAATCAAACAAATTTGGGTTATTCTTTACCCTAAAGTTGTAGATTCCAACTCAAAATAACCAAAGGATGAACCAAAGATAAACCAAATCTTTAATAAACTTTACATTATTCAAATCAAAAGTATTTTTTATCCCTTTGGTTTATCTTTAAGAAACTTTACATTATTCAAATTAAAAGATGGAAAAAGTACCTTTTCAAATCCTTCTCAAGACTGTATGCTTTCTCACACGCTTCATTTAAATTTGTTTCATTTTTGCGAAATGAACATAGCCATAGTTTTGGGGAGAGGACATACATAAGAATGGAAAACAACTTGAACTAAAGGCTTATGATTAAGGCTTGCTGAAAATGTGTATTAAAGTCAAGAATGGATACTTCGAGTTCCACCAGCACTTCATCAAATTTTAGACACATCTCAACCACATTATAATTTTCATCTTAATAGCTTAAGAAAATATATCTCTAAATTAAGACCAAATCTAAATTGTAATAATGGCTAGAACATAATACAAATCTAAAACCTTATGTTCAAAAGGGGAAAGAAACAACTTTCACATTAAATTTCTTCATGAGTAATATTAACTAAGCATAACTTAGATTTATATTTTCAAATATGTCTGATTGCTATAATGTTTCCTTCACAAATGAAATTTGGAAATAACTCAATTACCTTTCTTGGGAGTTCTTGCAAAGGCCCGTGCAATATTATGTTGTGTTGGACTTCCATGCAAAGATTTGAGATAGAGCCATAAAGATAATTTCAAAAAGAAAATGCATCCCTGTTTATGGACAACTTGCCACGAGACTGCACCCTCCTTCTATCACCAATTCTATTGATGGGACAAAATAATTAGCATCAACAGTAGGGGTTATCCTTAGAAAAGAGGCCCAATTAGATTCTCTCCCATTTATTGTGGGAAAATCCATCGAGATTTTGGCCTAATAGTCATTACTGGTTTTGGGATTTTATTAGTTGTGCCCTAGTCCACCATTCAAGGTATTTTGAATGCAATGAATGACATGTGACTAAACTGATATG
>ML776570.1:35424-53645 GCA_009831015.1 Picea engelmannii
CTTTGTTGGAACCCCAATAGATTTGAACCCTCGGTCAATCATGTTAAAGGTAAACTGGGATACCAAACCAACAAATCATTCCATTTTCGGTTGGAACAGTATAGGATTGAGTAGATAGGATCTGTTGAAACTATGTTAAAAGATACGTAAGATCTACAGAAGGCGGGTCAAGAGAATACTGAATCAGACAACAAGAAGGTGAGAATGCATTGCTAGAAGGGGATGTTGAGATCATGGAATCCCACAAAAGTAGATATCGAAAGCTGGTTGAAGACAAAGGAGTTGGATTTTGCATAGAAAGATAGCAGAAACCTTAGAGTAACACCGCACAAATATCTTGAGAAGTATGTGTTTACTAATCTGCATGAAGTATTTTTCTTTGATTTCCACACTTATTGCAGGAGTGTATATTGAGATTGAAGGATAACCATGCAACAAACTAGATCCGATAGTTAGAGTGGACCCCAGTTCACATGGAGCAGTTATAGCAGGTGAATAACAAATTCACCCGCGCAGTAGATTTTTGGCTCGACAGTATTATAGCAAGATTTATAATAGTAGATACCGCGGAGTCGTACAACGCAGGGGAGAAATATTTTCTATGTGGGCCTCGAGGAAGGTATATTCGATCATTGTATACTCTTGTTAAGATATTGCTATATAAGAAAGGTGTAATGACAATGGATTCAGACAGCTAAACTTCCCTGTGTGCATGGGAGAAGGGGGGAAGCACTGACAGAAAGAGGAGAAATAGGAGAAGTGGATAAAGGCAAGAAGGAAGAAGCCTTGGACCCAATCATGATGGATGATGACCAGATCAAGCGGATCATGGCGACAGTTGGAAAGAAGCGTAGTGGAGTACCCTACCAATACAAGGTGAATACCAAGAAGAGAGTCATATCCATGAGGGAAGGCTTGGAAAGTGATGAAGAGGAGGTAGAGGATCTTTGAGTTGTGGAGAAGATTGAGGAAATCATGTGCACAACATATGAGAGGAAGATGAGAGGTCCAAGAGTGGGAAGAGAAGGAAACAATCCTATCCATATCAATGTCAATGTGGAACCCATAAACCCATGTGCAACTAACACACCAAAAAGACACCATCGTTTAGACAACCGAATTTTGGGAGAAGAAAGACAGCAGGAAGTACATCTACAAAAGGAACAACAATTGGAGGATCCAGTTCATGAAGCACTAGTCAAGTATCTACACTGCGCGGAGGTATTAGTTCAACATTTAGAATGGAAAGACACGATCCCACCATCAGGTTACCATAATTCAAAGGAGAAGCATTGGAGGACCCATAAAAACACATGTTTATCTATGAGAATATATGGGAAGGAAAACAGATCACAGACGAGGACACTAAACTTGCACAGCTAGCGATTACACTAAGGGATCATGCACTGGATTGGTATATGAGTTTAGCTACAAACAATCCACCAAGGACAACTAGAATGATTCCAGACATCAAGAAGTTGTTGATAAATGAGTTTCAGAAGCCAAGTTCAGAGGATCAATACATGAATGAGATGATAGAAATTAGACATAAACCAAGAGAATCTGTATGGAAGATTGACCAAATATTCAAGCGACTAAAAGGAAAGTTGAAATATCTCATGAAAGATATGCAACACAAGCATATGTTCATCAATTCACTACTACCACACTTGAAATATCCACTGTGACAACAAAAGTTTCAGACACGGAAAGAGGCTCTGTAGGCAACCCTCCAACTAGAAGAAAACAAATACCAGAAGATGGATCTATCCATCGAAGAGTTGAAGGAGGATTTGAATAAATCAACATTCTAGCTAAACCAGAACAAAAGTAAGGATAAATGAGAAGTCGTTTGGTATACCACATGCAGGATGGAAGGACACCACAAGAACGATTGCCCAACATTCACATAATATATGGCAGCAAGGATGCCAAATTCATTACGAGTAGAAGGACCATGGTGTGAAATATGTAAGAAACTAGGCCACGATCCATATCATTTCCCAATGATGAAAAAATATCGTACAGTCCCAAAGAGTTCATATTGCAACTTTTGCAAGTCAGTGGGCCACAATGACCAAAATTGTAGAACTATGGACTTGATGAGAGAGAGGACATTAGATGCATATAGGGTGCAAGTAGAAATGATGACCGTGCAAGCTGCACCTTGGTTTAACCATGTACCAACCCCATACAACACTGCGCAATAGCAATATAATACTGTGCAAAAACCATATAATTCCACGCAACCACAGTAAAACACAACACAACCTCAGTACAATACCGCACAGTACAATCAGGCACCTCAGTATAACGCGTCGCGAGGAGATAGAGATGGCTACAGAGGAGGAGGATGAGAAAGAGGAGGCTTTGGAAGAGGTAGAGGACCAGTGGTATGTCAAAACTGTCAACAACCAGGACACTATGCAAGAGAATTTCCACTTCCACCAATGACTTATATGTACTGTCACGCATCAAATCATGACATAGAATAATGTCCTATGTTATTAGGGAAGATCCAGGAAAAGAGGAATCAGAACAACCAAAATTTTCAATGGATTTTAGCTGAAGGAAGGGATGAAGGATGGAACATCAACATAGTTACATGCGGAGGAGATAAAATAGGAAATGACGCAGTCTGAAAAGAGCTAGTACAACACGAGTGGGTGAAGAAAAATGTCGAACCAAGGAAGCAGTTCAACGCACAGAACGAGAAGGAAAAATTTAAGAAAGCCAGACAAGAAATTTTGAAGCCAGACACCGTGTTGACTTCAACTGCACAGCAGAACAAGGAAGTGTCGGAGTATGATATGCCTCCATCGTTGGATCATACCAAGGAAATGTAGCCCCTGGGACAAGTAAGTACAATCAAAGGATTTTTTCAATCATGTGTAAAACTATTAAATGATCCATCCTCTGTCAAAATATTACAAAATATATTAGAAAGATGTAGCATAGAGACAGTCAGAAAACTAGAACAAAAAACATTCAATCACCTACATACAAGGAGAAGAACAAGTAGGGAGTTCAGGCTGAATGCCAACATCAAGGATTTCAACATGGGAGATATTATGTTGGATCTAGGATCTGAAGTCAATGTATTACCCAAGAAGACATGGCAATGTATGGGAGATCCCACATTAGGATATTCACCCATTCAGCTAAAGATAGCAAACCAACACAAGGTTCTACCAGTTGGCAGACTGAAAGGAGTAACAGTGGACCTAGACAGAGTGCGCAATAAAGTAGACTTCGAAGTAATAGAGATAGTGGATGGAACAACACCATATCTAGCATTAMTTGGCTTGGATTGGGCATTTGATAACCAGGCCATAATCAATTTAAAAAAACAAAAAATGACATTTGAGTTGGATACTATAGGGTCATTKCACCATTAGACCCAYYAGAAGGGGAGAGGTTTGTAGAGCCTACTTGTTTATACTTGGAGGAAATCATCCAGTCGTACATGACAACYGTGCATGATGAGGACTACGTAAACCCAACTGCATATGGGATWCTTAGTTGGTGGAGRATTACTTCATGTGTGTCAAACTCATATACAGGTTTAAAGAAYTGGCAACAAAGTCTACATGAAGTCTCCATAAGAAGATGTGCAAGAATAGATCGCGCAGAAAKATGGGTAGGTACATAAATAAGGGAACCACCCAGTTTCCATGGAGTAAACGATCTATAAATATTCTTGGCACRGTACAAGGATGAAGTGTTAGAAAATCAGAGMCTCTTAGCACTCAATATAACACTCAAGGCCACACATGCAAGATGGTGGGGCGCACACAAAGAAACAATCAAGGATTGGTACCARTGTAAGTGGTTACTGCGCATAAGTTTTGGCGCAAAACATAGAAGCAACTAGCAACAGAAGTATGATGGACATGGGGTACCAGGGGAACACTTGGAGAAGTGCAGAGCATTGTGGAAAATGACATCCCTAGACGAATGGCCTCATCACTTCGTACACACATTAGAGGTCATACCAGCACACTGGTATACAGATCAGGAACTGCGCAGAGGAACTACGAACTAGCTAGTATTGCAATAGAAATTTATAGTCACTTTCTCATTCGAGCATGAGAACCCCAACATAGATGCAGCACTTAAGAAAATAAGAGGGGTGATATTCATTAAAGAACCAGAAGTCGAACTCATAACAGAAGAACAACAGTGGAACAGACAGACAGTGAAAGAATTGTTATCATGTTACCATGTGCAGGAAGAAGTACCAGAGGAAGACAATCTGTGTGATATTCAGGTCAAGGAAGTGGAAGCCGAAAGAGAAGTGGAAGGTCCACCTCTAGAATCAGAAGTTATTGTTGCACCGATCAAGGTGAAGAAAGTAAACATCGGGACAGTTGAGAATCCCAAAATGGCCAGCATTGGAGACTATTGGGATGAGCAGATAGTAGAAATCATAACAGAGTTACTGCGCGAGTACAACGACCTGTTTCCCAAAACATTTACATAAATGAAGGGCATAGCAGGAGATCTAGGTGAAATGAAGATACCACTCAGAGCTGAGCCAAGACTGATTAAGCAACGACCATACAGACTAAATATGATATATAAGAAAAAAGTCAAAGATGAGATCAATAGGATGCTCAAAGCTGGGATCATAGAACCTGTGGAAGAATCAGAATGGATAATATTGATGGTAGTTCAGGATAAAAAACAAGGCGGGATAAGGATATGCGTCGACTTGAGAAAGTTGAACAATGCGTGCCTACATGACCCATTCCCTACACCCTTCACGAATGAAGTTTTGGAGAACGTAGGAGGACATGAAGTTTACTCATTCACTGATGGATTCTCAGGCTACCACCATATCAAGATAGCACAGGAAGACATATTCAAGACCACGTTTTCTACAGAATGGGGATCCTACCAGTACACAATCATTCGTTTGGACTGAAGAATGCACCAGCAATATTTTCCAGAGTAGTTCGGATTTAAGGAATTTATCCACCAGTTTCTAGAGGTATACTTGGATGATTGGATAGTCTATAGTATGTTGAAATACCATGTTGAAAGACCATGTAGAGGTCTTGCGGCTAATGTTAGAAAGATGCAGGCAGTACCAAATATCATTAAACATAAATAAGTGCATCTTCGGGACACCGTTTGGGATACTATTGGGCCATATAGTATGCAAGCAAGGTTTACTAGTAGATCCTGCAAAAATTGCAGTAATTGTTAACCTACCACCACCAAAAACAGTTTTTCAACTAAGAGTGACATTGGGACACACAGGATACTACAAAAATTTATCAAAGGGTACACACAGATCACCACGCCAATGGAGAAATTGTTAAGGAAAGATACAAAGTTTCAATGGAATGAGGATTATCAGCACAGTCTAGATATGAGGAAAGAAAAAATGGTCCAGACTGGGAGAAGACATTCCACGTACATGTAGATGCATCAACCATAACACTTGGAGATAATTTTGTGTAGCCAAGAGTAGGAGATTTGGATCATCCGATACCATTCGCGAGTAGGAAACTGTCAGAATCGGAGAAGAATTATAAAACTACAGAGAGGGAAGGCCTAGCTATGGTCTACGTGTTGCAGAAATTCAGACATTACTTACTGGGAAAACATTTTAAGATGTTCACAGATCACTCGACCCTTAAGTACCTAATCAATAAGCCAGTGTTGGGGGGGGAGAATTTGTCGATGGTTACTATTGTTTCAAGAATTTTATTTTGAAGTAATAGTGAAGCCAGGGAAGTTGAACGGAGGACCTAACCACCTATCAAGGGTCGCAAACGGAGAGGAACCTACAAACTTAGAGGAAAACATTTCGGACGCACAGTTATTTTCAGTTCAGATCGTCGATGAATACTTTGGAGACATCATCCAGTGCTTGAGTATAGGGATTGCACCACAAGAATATAACACTGCGTAGAAGAAAAACCTAGTAGTATGTGTTGCAGACTATTAGACGATTACATGACACTTATGTTACATGTCAAAATTTCTTAGCTGGATAAGTGTTGCATTGTCCCTCTCAATTGTTGTAAGTGTCGCATCTTCCCTACAACTTTCGCAAGTGTCACAAGTTGGTCACTAGTGTCGCAAATGATGTTCAGACATATTGTCGTGATGACGACACTAAGGAAGCACTTATAACATCTCACATGACTGATTTGAAGGAGGAGAACTGATTTACTTAAGTCAAACAACTCTTGACACCTGAAAGGAACCCTGAAACAAAGGTTTGGAGGGGGAGCGCTCCCCTACTTCATCTCCAGAAGCACTGGCGCTCCCCTATAATACTTCAGGGAGCGTTATAACGCTCCCCAACCCCCTTTAAAGGAGTGTTGCTCATCCTGAGAGCACTGGCGTTTCCCCAAGGCCTACTAGGGAGCGCTACAGCGCTTTGATGCCCCTTCTAAGGGAGCGCTGCCTAATCTGAGGTAGTAGTTGGCCCGTTGAGGACAATAAGGGGAGGATCTTTCGAGATTAGGAGGTAGTTGTGCTCGAATTCTTGGTTTCATCAAGAGATCCTTGATCTAAGGAGAAGGTTCCCAACTTGTTCTAAAGATAACTCAAGAGGTTAAGCTCCTCTTAACCTATATAAACAGGCTCTATGATGGTGGAAAGGGGGAAGAATTGAATACATGAGACTTATGATCTTGGAGGAAACTCACAGTCAGTCAAAGGAGAGTGATCAGTGAAGCTGTTGTTACCCAGATTGTGCAGCTTTTAGGCAAGGGTTAGACAAAGAGGACTTGACGAAGCTATCGCATTCGCATCTACGATTGTAAGCACAGCTGTCATTATTCTCATCAATATGACATGCTTGGCCTGTTTCTTTCTAGTTTGTGTCTAATGCCACATGAACTTATCACTAGTTGATAGATCTATTTTAAAGCTAACATCAATAGAGTAGGAAGTGGTTGTATCTTGTCTTGTCCGCAAAACTCAGCAAGGAGAAAAGGATTGGAGCGCAACTCAGAGCGTGCAGGGACAAATGTCGATAAAAAGGTACTTCTGTCATCCTTCCTTCTCATGTGTTAGTTTAGATAGATTTGAAAGGAAGTCAATCTCCATGATAAACACTTTTCTGTCTAGGGTTAAGGTCAAGCTCTAGAGGTGATCTACCTGTCCACAGGGAGATTTTCCTACAACAGAAACTGGCAACTCCACTGGAGTTTCTATTGTAGGAAAATATCCCTGTGGACAGGTAGATCACCTCTAGAGCTTGACCTTAACCCTAGACAGAAAAGTGCTTATCATGGACACTGACTTCCTTTAAAATCTATATAAACTAACACGTGAGAAGGAAGGATGACAGAAGTACCTTTTATCGACGTTTGTCCCTGCACGCTCCGAGTTGCGCTCCAATCCTTTGCTCCTCTTTGAGTTTTGCGGACAAGACAAGATACAACCACTTCCTACTCTATTGATGTTATATTGAAAACAGATCTATCAACTAGTGATAAGTTCATGTGGCATTAGACACAAACTAGAAAGAAACAGGCCAAGCGTGTCATATTGATGAGAATAACGACAACAGTACTTACAATCGTAGATGCAAATGTGACAACTTCGTCAAGTCCTCTTCGTCTAACCCTTGCCTGAAAGCTCCACAACCTAGATAACAGCAGCTTCACTGATCACTCTCCTTTGGCTGACTGTGAGTTTCCTCCAAGATCATAAGTCTCACGTATTCAGTTCTTCCCCCCTTTCCACCATCATAGAGCCTGTTTATATAGGTTAAGAGGAGCTTAACCTCTTGAGTTATCTTTAGAACAAGTTGGGAACCTTCTCCTTAGATCAGGGATCTCTTGATGAAACCAAGAATTTGAGCACAACTGCCTCCTAATCTTGAAAAATCCTCCTCTTATTCTCCTCAACGGGCCAACTACTGCCTCAGATTAGGTAGCGCTCCCTTACAAGGGGTATCAGAGCACTGTAGCGCTACCTGGAAGGCCTTGGGGAAGCGCCAAATCTCTCAGGATGAGCAGCGCTCCTTCAAAGGGGGTTGGGGAGCGTTATAACACTCCCTGAAGCATTATAGGGGAGTGACAGCGCTTCTGGGGCTGAAGTAGGGGAGCGCTCCCCCTCCAAACCTTTGTTTCAGGGTTCCTTTCAGGTGTTAAGAGTTGTTTGACTTCAGTAAACCAGTTCTCCTCCTTCAAATCCATCATGTGAGATGTTATAAGTGCCTCCTTAGTGTCGTCATCATGAAAATATGTCTAAACATCATTTGCGACACTAGTGGTCAACTTGCGACACTTGCGAAAGTTGTAGGGAAGATGCGACACTTACGAAAATTGAGAGGGACAATGCGACACTTATCAGCTGAGCAATTTTGACGTGTAACAGAATGCCCCCCAAAGTATGAAGTTAGAATATGCCAACTGATAACTGAAATACTTTGTAGATTCTCAAGCAAAGGTATAGACTCGGAGAACCTGACGGAAGCAGCACACAAACATCCAACAAATATCATGACACATTTCAAAACCCAAGGCATGCATACCTATGCTTGGGTGATCAATATTTAGTAGGATATGGCCGCCATAAAATACACTGCGGATCCATAATTGTATTGGTAAAAAAGGTATAGCCACCAAAGATACAATGTGGATGTATACTCTAATGACTCGGACTGATCGTAGCCACGAAGAATACACAGTGGACCAATAAAAAGTGGATCTATGTAATAGTGTATGTGTTCTTTGTCCAATGGAAATTCCTTCGCAGTCTGGGCGAAGCATGTATCAAAGTGATCACTCAACCTAGGGTCTTCTTACCAATCCCAATATGATACGAATCTGACCATGTGAATGGATGGCTTGACGTCAAACATGGCAGAAACCACTTGATTACCGGTCAATGATGTAAACCGTTAACAAGTGCGAGGGAGATCATCATTAATGTCAATGATTCCCAAGGTACCCTAGTACATTCCAGTGAATGTGAATAGATGAGTTGAAGTCGAACACCCGTGGAATCATTCGATCAGAGGTCAATGATGTAAACCTACTGTCGAATGTGAGGAGGCCTGCCATTGAGGCATGTAGGTCCCAAAGTACTAACTAGTTTCTAAGCCTAATTCTTGGATAATGTGTTGGAGTCGATAAAAATAGACTCGTCGAGGGAGGGCCTTGATGTATCCCCCATCAACGACATGAAACAAACATGGAGATGTAATTGGTAGATCAAATGGACATGGACTGACACAGGTTTTGAGACTAGATATTTGGGATGGTTGACTCTCGAGGCAGATACTTCCCGTGATCACTGAGGCAAAACGGAAAAACATGACATGGACCAAAACTATGCAATGGGTACTGTGACTTGCGTCGAGTGACCCAAAGGAGTGAAAGGAAACTCAAAGGATTGGCTCGGTGCAGAGGTTCAACGGATTATCATATGTGCAAAGTGACAAAGTGTCGTGTTCAAGGGCGACTCTAAGAAGTGCTAGATGATGTTCTCAAGAGACTGCTTGGCTTGTTCCTTTCAATTTTTCCCCCATCCAGATAGATGAGTACCTCTTTTTTATTTAATGAGCTCGAGGAGGATAACACATGTTCGATATAACTCACCTTCGGTAAGTTCCTCTTCCATTGTTTAACGAACTGGAAGAAGTAAGGGTTCAGTCCCATATAGGCCTGTCGATGTGTGCTTTAACGAGTCCAAAGACAGAAAACTCGAAGGTTTTTCGGGATTATAGAGTTTGGAAAAATGCTTAAAAGAGAAATCTCTCAGTTCATTTTTTGTACAGTAGTCCAACGAGACCTAAAAAGGGTTAAACTATCGCTCGAAAGACGCTCTTTCTGACCTTTTAACGAGTGTGAAAGAAAGCAAGATCACTCGACAATCTTTTCATATTTAGAGAGTCTGAAAAGGGTTTGAAGGAGACTCCAGGGGGGTTCCTTTTTCGTGTGTTCGTATCCGTATGGTTCTGAAAAAGAGATAAAAGTTTACTCGATTACGTTCTCATATTATTGAGCTCGAGAACGAACTAAGACTATGCTCATAAATGCGACAAGGTGAATGATTCATTAGAACTGACAAGAAACGTGCGATGCCAGAAACTACAAACTAGAGTTTAGTGAAGCCATTTACATCATTAGAGAAACCCAAAATGACCATACCTTATAAAAAATGAAATTTTATAAATAACAATTGATTCAAAAAACTCATTTACCATTTCACTTGCAAGGATTTTTGGAGTGTTGGAGAATCTCAATTTGAAGTGAATCTTGTTTTTCTCACTGCCAGAGCTACGATCGATCATTTCACTCACCGTTCAAACCAGGTAGGTGTTCATTCTTTGCTCTTTCAATTACATGGTTTCAAATTGATTTTTATGGCATTATTAATTTAAAACACAAAGCCCTAGGTCGCCCCTCTTTGAACCAAATCAGCCTCTTTTTAAAAATTAATAAAATGGGGGGATTCTTTCACAAAAATGTGTTAGAGAAGGGTTGTTAGTATTTCTACACCCTTGCAATCGATTGGGTCGATCATTTTAGCAAAATAAACTCATAAAAATTCCCCCCAATGGCCCACGCAGCCCCCTAAGTCGTTTTGCATTTTTAACACGTTTTAATCATTATTTAGCAAATATTAAGGGATATGGTGGTCAAAAAGAGTGATCGGTTGCTTTTAGATGACATGGACACTTTATTTCATTTTTTAAAATGCTTTTGAAAATCGCCAAAAATACAAAAACGTGAGGAATAATGAAATTCTTGATTTTTTTGTTTTGTAGGTGTCTTCGACAATCATGATCAAATGGAAAGAGCGGGACATTGAGATGAATGATTTAACCTCTCTATGGAGTCCTCGTATGCAGGTTGCATTATGAGCCTGTGGCTTACTCAAGTTTTTCAAATTGCAAAAAATGAAGAGAGAGATTCTACTGCTTGAGAACATGATTGTCCTTTGGGACGTTGCGGAACAGGGATTCTGTATTGGTACACAACTCCTAACCATTGAGTTGGAAGATGTGTACTTTTTGATCGGCCTCTCAAAAAGAGGGGTCCCCATATCCTTTATTAGGCAGAGGGAATTACCTAAGCAGATAGCTTCAACTTTTCCATTCGCTTGAGGGTAGTAAGGGGACGCGTTTTCATGGCGAAAACCCAATTTGACATGTAACTCGCTCATCATCTGGTTTTTGAAGTGTGCACCATAGTCAGTGATAATGGCACGTGGTACACCAAAACGAGTTATGATGTGGTTGAAGAGGAATAGAGCTGCAGTACGACCATCATTCAGGAAGGTAGGAATAACCTCAACCCATTTGGTGAAGTAATCGACAGCGACGATGATGTAACCATGCCCCCCGGCTGAGGTAGGTTTACACTGCATGAAATCAATGCCCCATTTGGCAAAGGGGTCGATGGCGATAATTGGGTGCAGCGGCATGGGGTGGGTGCGTGCCTTCTTATTATAGAGTTGGCAAGGTGGGCATTTCTTGACAGCCTCGATACAATCTTTGAAAATTGAGGGCCAAAAATAGCCGGCACGTAGGATTTTTTGGGTTGTGGCCATACCGGAAAGGTGGCCGCCACAGGCGCCAAGGTGACAATCATTCAAAACGCGTTCAGCCTCCTCGTGAGTCAAACATTTCCGAAGGATGGTGTTGATACCACGACGATACAAAGTGTCGCTGAGGATGAGATAACAGCGAGAGTGGTGACAAATGCGTCGTCGTTGTTCACGAGAGATGTTGGGTTGAAAACGTTGTGTTTGAAGGTAGAGGAGAATGTCTCCGTACCAAGGATCAGAGGTGTTGATGAGGAAGAGAGATTCATCAGGGAGAGACTCTCTAGGTTCGATGTTTTCATCGAAACGAGGAAAAGAACAGATGAGCTTGGCAAACACCAGGGATCTTTTGGCTTTCGCCTTCGTAAACTCAAGATCGAATTCTTGAAGAATAACAATCCATTTCGAATATTTTCCCCCAAGTACTTGACGTGTCAGGACGTGGTACATGGGGTTGGAGTCTGCGATTACCGTGGTGGTGCATAATAAGATGTAATGGCGGAACCTTTGGACAGCGATGACAGCTGCCAGAGCCAGTTTCTCAACATGCAAATATCTGAGTTCGGGTCTAGATAAAGTCTTGCTCAGATAGTAAATCACATGTTCTTCGTTGTTGGAGTCTTCTTAGACTAACACCATTGCGATGGTGGAAGTAGAAGCGACCAAGTAAAGGATATAATCCTTTGTGTATTCAGGTGGATGTAACAAAGGTGCATGGGTCAAAGTGTACTTGAGAGCGTCGAATAACCGTTGAGCTACGTCATCCCAGATGAAAGGGACGTTGTTTTGTAGTAACTGCATAAATCCTTTAGTGATCTCGGCATAATTGCAGATGAAACGCCGAAGAAAGTTTGTTTTGCCTTGCAAACTTTGGAGTTGGGTTAAATTGGTGGGTGGAGGTAAGGCTAAGATGGCCTTGATCTTTAAGGGGTCCACCCTAATCCCATCTTTGGAGACAATGAAACCGATGAGTCGACTAGATTCGACAGCAAAAATTCATTTGTGTGGGTTCAAATGAATACAGTAGAACCTACATCGCAGAAAAATCGCACGTAAGTGATCGATGTGATCAGATCGATGTAGCGAATGTGTGAGTAAATCATAGAGATACGGTTCTGCGATGTGTTTGATGTCATGAAAATCATACGACATGGCTCACTGGAAAGTGGCTCCAGCATTTTTAAGGCCAAAATGTAGCTTTTGGTAGGCGAAAGTTCCCCAAGGGCATATGAAGGTTGTCTTGTGTTGATCTGTAGGCAAGATTTCAATCTGGTTATATCCAGAAAAGCCATCCATGAAAGAAAAGATTACACTCCCCACGCAGTTATCAATGATTTGGTCGATGAAGGGCGTAGGGTAGTTGTCCTTAGGACAAGCTTTGTTGAGGTCTTGATAGTCAACGCAAACATGGATGGTCCCTTGTTTCTTAGCAACCAGAACGAGGTTGGAGACCCATTCGGTTAAAGGGATGGGATAGTTAAAGCCAGATTTTAGAAGTTTTTCAACTTCTGCCTTTATAGCTGCGACTTTCTTGGGATGAACCAGGCGAAGCTTTTGCCAAACCGGTTTCACATCAGGGTAAGTTTTGATTTCGTGTACCACGATCGAAGGATCGATCCCTAGCATTTCCTCGTAACTCCATGCGAAGACATCACGGAATTCTTTGAATAAAGCGGTGTAAGAAACCACTTCGTCGGGTGTGTAGTTAGCACCAAGGTTGATGTTTTCTACAACACCTTCTTTGATTGAAATGTCAATCGTGACCGTAGTAGAGATTTTACCCACATTCCCCTCAGAGAGAGCATCTGTTGTGAGGATAGGAGATTGCGGAGCTTCGGTAACATCAGGGGGGAAGACAGATCGTATGTCTTGGATTTCTTCCAAAGGTGGAAGAAAAGAGGATCGATGGTGGTTGTCATCCCAGGGCAGATCGTCAATGCTAATCATTTCCATGATAGATTCGTCCGAAGGAAAAATATGGGAAATGTAATCGATGGCAGATGATAGGGAATCTAACCAAGAGGGCACGAAATAAGTATTGGGTGCCAACGAATGTGAAGTGTTTGAAGAGGGAGAAGCAGATTGAATAGCTACGCATGCGGCCTCGGCTGGGCTCAGTGGAATTGTGTCGCCGAGCACATCAAATTCCAAAGGAATAGGCACAACCCAAGGGTCTGATGATTCCAAGGATTGATAAGGCATAATCGAAATCATATTGACGACAACAATATGATGTGCAGTAGGTGGAAGTGGTGTACGGAAGGTACCCATGAGGCTAGAATCTTTCAATAAGCCAACACCAACGCTTTCATACGTAACCGGGTGATCTCCCAGGAAAGGAATGTTGTTGGTAGCAGGGATGCGAGGATCGGGTGTGCAGAAATCAAGCTGATCGATGGTAACAATTTTGCCTTGATGGGGGAATTGTACACATCGAAACACCGACGAGGCGACGACATTCATCGCGTAGAACCAACTTCTTCCAAGTAATAGGTTGTAATCGAGGGGGACATCGACCACCTCGACGTCAACAGTAATAGTTTTTTCGCCCAGCTGAATGGCTAAGGATTGTAATAATCCGTGAGGATGAAAACCTCGTTTGTCAAAGGCACGTAACATGGTAGCGGATTTTTTAAGGGCAGGTGATTTCAAACCTTTCCAACAGGCTAGAGACATGACATAGGTGGAGGCTCCCTCATCCAGGATAGTCCGGTCGATTTGTTGATTGTGAACAACCGCATCAATTTGGAAAGCTAGATGGTGGGAGCGTCGTGGTTGATGATCATCCAGGTTAAACGTGAGGTAGTTTGATGACTCAGGATCGAAAGAACCAATAGTGGCTAAGAGCGTTCTATGTTGGTTGGGACAATGTTGTAGAACTTCCAAGACAGACATGGCACACGGGGCTTGGGCCAAATCTTCTATGATATTGTAGTTTTGGGCAGCCTGTGAATTAGGATTGAATGTGGATTTCCTAATGGTGCTCTTAGGAGGGCGTAGGATAGAGTCAAAAGATGGTTTCTCAATCTGGAGTGGCCCGGATGGAGGGCTAACAGACGGAGGATTGGTGGAGGATGGTAACGGGTCTGTTGTAGAACCGTTAGCGATCTTCGGCTTGTCAGGTTTAACTGGCGTGTCATATGTCACAGAGTGAGTTGTTAGATAAACTCTGTTAAACATGTAAATGTGGGCACTTGTCGAGGCCTCATCATGGGGTTGGTTGGAACTACCCCCCGGTGTGGGGGTTTGTGCAACCAAATATTGTTGCTGCAGAAAAGGCTGAGTGAGCACAGCGGGTTGCGAATTTCCCTTGAAAATTTTGGCCACTTCATCACGATGTGGGCAGTCTCGAGTGTAGTGATCCTCACCACAAATGAGACATGGGAATTTTGTTTTTTGTTGTGGTTGTTTTCCGGAAGCAGGGGTTTGTGGTTGGGTCTTGGGTTGCTCATTGTTGTTGTTCTTCTTTGGTTTGTTTCTCTCTTTCTTCTTGCCCCCAAGCTATTGTGAAGGGGTTGACTAGACCGCATTCACATCAGAGACCTGAGTTTGAGGTGGGGTAGAAGAGGGTGTAGTCGAACTGGGGGAAGCCGTGGAAGCGGGCCGCTGGATTGTTCCAGTAGACTGGGTAGTAGATTGAGTTTTGACGGAGCCAATGACTCCATCCCCATGCGAAGCAGTCGATGGTTTGGATGGATCGTTAGTGGCACGGGTAGCGTTTGGTATCAACTCGTATAGAGTATCGGATTGTGAATAGACTAAGTCCAAGTATTGAGCTCTAGCGATGGCTTCTTCCTCAGTGACTACGCCACCCATGGTGACATCACGAGCAATCTGGGGTAATAGTGATTTCGTGAACCATTCCGCTAACAATTGGTCAGGAATGACCGCTTTGATTAGCCTTCGTCGTCGTCTCCATTCATGGATATGATCGGAGATATGTATGGAAGTTGTCTAATGAAGAGAGGTTAATAGTTCAGTACCCGTCTCGTATTGAATGGGTAGTTGAAAGTTTGTGAGGAAGGACATGGCAAGGGAGTTGAAATCGTGAAAATATGCACGTGGTAATTCAATATACCATTTCGCTGCGGAACCCATAAGTGTTCATTGGAAAATACGCAAATGAATCAAATCGTCCATGAGGGAGTTGGATGAACACCACAAATGGAAGGTCATCACGTGGTTGTTTGGGTCTTCTCCGGGCTTTCCGTCGAATTTTGGGATATCAGAAGGAAGTTTAGCTGGAATAGCTGGCCAAACCGGAGAATGATAAATGGGATCATTCGTTAACCGAGACAAGTCTGGAAGGTCCAGGGTGGCTAGAAAAGGTAGTTGTCAATTAACCTGTGGGTAATGCTGGTGTGGCAAAGGGACACCAGTGGGGCCCAATACTGGGTTATGTGGATAATTATAACTCGTGGTCCCTCTCATGTGAGGTTGGTTTTGACCAAGGTACATAGGATTCGAGATGTTTTGAGAAGTGTTTGTGAGCGGAGGATAACCGGATGGGTTTTGTGGATTATAGGGCGGGTTTGGCATTTGTCCATAAGGGGGTTGTTGCGGAGTCTGAACATTTTGTCCCGTGGAGGCATGCGGATTTCCTTGAAAAGGGACGTTCCACGGGTTGGGTGTGGCGGACACATTTTGTCCTTGTGGTTGATGGTGTACTCCAGATTGAGGTTTCCCCTCAGCATGAGGGTGCCCCCCGAATGGAATTTCTCCTCCAATGGGAGGATGCCCCCCAGCATTAGGGTTCCCTCCGAATGGAATTTTTCCTCCGGAGGGAGGATGCCCCCCAGTTTGAGGTAGAGTTCCCGGGATCTGAAAGCCAAATGTCAATGACGGACCCGTGCCACCGATCGAGTTAGGACCACCAAGGCCAGTCCCTCCGGGTTGTTGGATAGGTATGGAACTTCCCGGTACAATTTAGGTAGTGGTTTGGGAAATGGTGGTAACGGAAGAATTCAATGCCTTAAATCCAAAAGGGAGTGTAGGTCTTGGTGTTATAGGTGTGCCAATCGGGGCTTGATTAACTACCGCATTACCAGCAGGGATGGTCAGAATGTGCGGAGTGATTGTTGAATGGGCTGTCTGGGGGGGAATTGTAGCCCTCGGGCCAACGGACGATATGTTCGAACTAATGGTTGGTGTGGATGTAAAAGTGGTAGTACCGGTGAAGTGATTTGGGGGTACAGTATAGGAAAAAGATGCGTCGGCACCTTCTCCTGTCCCATAAAGATCTCGCACCAAGCGTGGTGGACTCTAAACAACGTCCACAGTCCAAAAAGGGGCACTGGCTAAAGTGTTTTGAGAGGACCCGGACGGAATGTCAGAAGGATTGATGACCACAAATTCTCCAGTGGAATTCAGGTGGAGGATCCGTCGTTCGTATCCCTCTGAAATGCGATAAGCTTCTGGAGATTCTGAGACAATTCGAAAATTCTCCAGAGGGATGGGAACTTCTTCCTGGGAAGTTGTAGCATCATGAACCTCGATATGTTGAGGAGATTCCTCCGTAGAATGAGGGGGTAAAGGGGTGTTTCCTTCCATATTCTCTGGAGGAAGTCCCTATAGCCTCCGCGAGCGGCATGGAGGGTCGATGTTGGCGGAGAAGAGTTGGCGAAATAAATCTATGGCCAATTAATGAAAAGAAACAGCACACGCTAAAAAAAATCTAAGAATCACAACCAAGCAAACAGGACCTTCTTTTGATGACCGTACTAGTTGGTGAAGAAATCCAACGTCGCGTGATCAAGTCCAGAAGGGGTGGGGATAGGGTGGAACAGTTACAATGGTGACCTGCTTAACAAACTTATGCCTTGGTGCAAGCTTCCACGCAGTAATTGTGGATTTACCCTCCAAGGAGCTCGAGTGAGTTTGACCAATGTCTACTCCAGGTATAGTGAGACTTCCCGTCACCGTCACCTTCTGTAAGACCCTAAAGATTACGGCCACTAAGGTTACCAATTCACAGTCAGCCCCTAGGTGGGAATAGTCGACAATCCGATCCGAACGTACGGGCAGGGTATCAAGCCCGAAATCAACTAAAAGGCTTCCATGCAGTAATTGTGGATTTACCTCAAAGTGACCCCCATAATATGATCCGACCACCACAATCAGTTAAACCACGGAGGTTTAGTCCCCGTAGCTTACCCAAATGCGACCTCGTGTGTAACCCCTGTGTGAGAGGGGGATCCCAGGCAGACTTATACGATAACTGGATTAGACTCTCCCTAACTCAGGATGCTACTCTTTGTTTTAGAAACTTTGGAGAGTTATGCGCATAGCCCTAATCCAAAGTACTAAGCCTAGTCTACTATTGGTGGAGGATCCTAGAAAAGAAAAAGTTCTAGATAACTTTTAATTAGCATTGATTTTTATGGTTGTTCTTTACACAAAGGGGTGCATGGAAGTGAAACAAATGGAATTATGACTCAGACCCAAAGAGTGCATCAAATATGATAAGCAATCATTTCCTTTCGATGAACATCTATCTAAGGGAGAGAGGAAGTTCTTTTCACTAACAAGCACAAATAAGAAATGCCCTCAAACGATTCTTTTCTCAATCATATCCTAATGCAATGCTAAATCTTTTAAATACCTTCTAATATGCACAATCAATCATAAAGATGTCTTTTATTGTTTGCGTATGGATGATGATCAAATCAACACAATGCTTGTCTTTGCTAATTATC
>ML776570.1:70039-83817 GCA_009831015.1 Picea engelmannii
AGGGAGATTTTCCTACAACAACTTATACAAAATGGGTGCAGATAGCATCTTGCGAACATATGTGCTTAGTGCTAGAACATGAAAGACCAAGGATTTTAGCAGAATCCCATGAGGGAATAGCAGTAGGACATTACGCAAGCAAAGATACCGTGCAGAAGGTATTGCACGCAGGATTATGGTGGCCGACCACTCACAGAGACTCGAAAGAGTATTGTCAGGGATGCAATGTCTATCAGAGGGTTGATAAACCTAATAGAAGGGACAAGATTCCATTGTGACCACAAGTAACTTTGCAGGTATTCGAAAAATGGGCAATAGATTTTGTAGGACCAATTAACCCACCAACAAAGGAAACAGAAGGCAATAGAGTAAATACAAGAGATAGAACGACAATTCCATGCAGCGAACGAACTGTTTGAGAAAGTAGCGCGACTCTGGACGGATTTGGAAGAGGATCAACGAGTCTAGTAGTGGGACAAGGAAGGATAAAGGATAAACGTAGTTATCCAAGACCTCAAGCAGAGGTAGAAGACAATGTCAATCATGGAGCATGTCAAAGGGGCGCAAGACATGAAGAAACTACAAGTAGAACTCATAACTATGCAGACACAAAAAAAGGAGCGTCAAGCTCAAATGGAACTGCTCCAGGAGAGAGAATAAGAGGTCATTGCACAGGCAGAGGAAGCCAAACCATATATGGCACAGACCCAGGTAGAATGTGCAAGGTTGGTCAGCGACGAGATTGCAGTGCAAGTATTGGACGCACTCAAGGAGAAGATCACGCAGGCCCAAACGCAAGCAACAGAGCTCATGGAGAAGTTCCAAGCGATCACGAGGGATATTGAGGAAGCACACAAGGGTTAGGTGGCTCAGGATTAGCTGCATGTCAGTGTTGTGGGCCTGTTGGAAGCAGGCCAAAGCTAAAAGAAAGGTTATTTTGGAAAGGAAGGCATGCACAAGGAAAGCAACAACTGGAAGGAAGAGCAGCACGCGTACATGCATGGAAGACCTAACGAGGTTAGGGTTAGGGTTTTTGTAATACATTGTAATGGTTGATGAGCCAGAAACATATAAATATAGATACCTAGGTCTCATAGCGAGGTCTAGAGTCGAGTTTAGGGAGTCAATGAAGCAGGGATAGAGAGACATTTTTAGGGAGTTCTTGGAGAAACAATATTGTAATCTGATACCTTTTTGTAAGCTATTGAGATGTAAATGAGTAAGGAGGGTAGATCTTGAGGGTTAGATCGCAGGCTGAGGAGCATGGTGCGATCTAGTATGCCTCGTAATAGATCTCGACCTGAGTGAGGATGAGTTGTAAAGCACACGACATTGTAGTTTTGGAACTACCATAATAGAAGAGCTTGAGAGCTAGATATTTGTGGACGTATCCTAGGGAGGGGTGAACCACAGTAAAACTGGTGTTTCTTTTACTATTTATGAGTAGAGATTAGAATGATGAATGAATGAGATTATTACATTACATGCATAATTGGGAATGACAATATATTGCTTTAAGAAATGGAATAGAACTCTCAGCGAGCACTTCTCAGATATCCACTCAATCCTGGACTACAGACACTTGAGTATTAGAGTCACCCATTAAGACTATCTCGGGTGAGATTGCATAGTGCACCCTGTGTACTGTGTTGTCTTCTGGTTTACCAGGAGGGCCGACAGTTTTAGAGGCTTTGTTGGAACCCTAGTAGACTTGAACCCTGGGTCAGTCATGTTAAAGGTAAAATCATATACCAAACCAACACCCATCTCTTTAGTCCCTCTTGTCTCACAACCAATGACGTATTTTTATTAATAACTTTAATGTACATCATTTACATTGCATGGTCCTCGGTCATATTGTTCGACTCATAGCCTAATTCACATTTATACATTACATTACATTTACGAGGATCAAAACTAGGGTGTTATAAGAAAAGTGGAAAGTGATAATTCCATATCCAAACCAACCAAAACACTAAAACAAGAGAGAGAGAGAGAAGTCTAAAACAAAAAATTACCACTCCTATAGTCTTCTAATGCATTAATGAACAAAAATAACAAAAAATAACAGTCTATATCATATTCACAACACAACATAAATATCTAGCAACGGTTATGCCCAAGAATAACTTCTCTTATGAAGAAATAAAAATAATTTACAGTATAAATGGAAGAGATTGGAAGAGATTTGATTTCAGAGATTGAAAGAGATTTGATTTCAGTACATTTAGAGAATTTTTCATCATAACCTTTTTTTTTGGGTTGACCTTAAGTTTTAATTTATGTGATTGCCCCTTTTATTGGTTTTTTTAAATGTTACATAACTTTAGGTTGTGGGGAGTCTTGTTTTACAATTACAACCCTTTTCTTACAAAAGAACTCATTGAGTTAACTATTATTACATGGTTTTCATTTTTTGAATGAACATTTTTAAATAAAACAATTACGACCCTTTTCTTACAAAAGAACTCATTGAGTTAACTATTACTACATGGTTTTCATTTTTTGAATGATAACATTTTTAAATATTGAACATTCCCCTAAATACTTTTCAAAAACCTTCAAGGATTACAAGAGTGGAAAAATATATTGAATTAATCAGTTTCATGTTGAGTGGTAGTAGGGTCACACCCTTTTTCCTGGCCGCTACCATCTGCTCCTTAGTGATATAAGCAAAGTTACCACCAAAATCTAATTAAGCCTCTATGCACTTGCAAACCAAATAATTATTTTCTTATATCTTATCTTACTTAATTTTTATATCATTTTAATAAAAATTAAGAATAAGAATTTTTGCAGAAATAATCAAGCTGCATCTCCTCCTTAGCGATACATGCACGGTACGGTTAGCCACCAAAATATTAATCATATTTAATCTCCTTTATGTCATTAGTAAGTAAAGCATGCAATTGTTCAGCAATAAAACCCCTTTTTAATTTCATTCTCCTAATTAATATGAGATTGGGTTTATTCATAATCACAAATATCTCCATAGGATCTTCCATAAATATTTTATAGTCTGACCAAATTCCGTTGCTCATTGTATGTTGATAACATCATAATTTGCTTGTCATGATAGGTCTCATAAATATTCATAATACATTATTAGTTAGGAAGCTTTACAATATTCCATTTAATCAAATATTAGATTAATCAAATATTAGAATTTCCTAGTTGATATCCCATGACAGACCTCATATATCAATATTTTCTTCTCATATTTCCATTTAATCAAATATTAAAATTTCCTAAGTTGATATCTCATGACAAACCTCATATATCAATATTTTCTTCTCATGTTCATCAAAGCAAAAGCATAACATTTTTATGCCAAACCCAACAACAATTTGACAAGTTTAAAGGATAAAACCCCAAGCTTAAAAAAAAAATTCAATGACAATACTTGGACTTCATTTCTAAAATATTTTGTTCTTTACCTAGTAAAACAACCATATGACAAGAAAAAATATGAAAAATTTAAATAGATTTTTAGCTTCATGCTTTTGTTCTTCAATTCTTGTCACCTTTATACTTAGTCTCTTAAGCAAAAACCAATACTCTTGAATCAAGAAAAAACATAAAAATTTTAAACAATAAATTTTTAGCTTCATGCTTTTGTTCTGAAGTGCTTGTCACCTTTATACTTAATCTTTTAAGAAAAAACCAATGTTATTGAATCAAGTGAAAACTCCATTGGACTAACAAAGATCATATGAGCTACTTTAACTTTTTTTTACATGAATGCATCTTGCTCACTTCAATTATAAAGATATCAACTTCATTGCTTCCAATTACAAGAAACTTTCCATCCGATGAAATAATGAAGGCAGAAAATGAGTTCTTCTTGTTCCAATTTTTCCAAGGTGTTTGTATCCCAATATGTAATGAGCCCCTTTTAATTAAAAATAACATGCTCTTTAAAGATAACATGCTCTTGCTCAATAATTGCATCCTCAGGTATGTCTCCTTTTCAGGAAGAAAGTTCCAAGAAACACCACAAATTGGCAACATCTCAATTTTTTTTTAAGAAAAAAATAAAAAAAAAACACCACAAAATTGGCAACATCTCAATAACTCTCATCATGAAAATCAAAATAGGGAAACTAAACCCCTCTTCTTGAATCAAAGCCTCCATCTCCTCATCATTTGGTTTCAACATTCAAGTTGATAGAATCGATCCAACAGTTGTAATATCTTGAGAAATACCAACTTAACCTTTTCTTAATATATTCCATTAAGCCAAAGGGAACGAAGTGTTTGTGAATCCCTTATAGCTTGACAAGGTGATAAATCTCTAGAGATTTTAGCAGCCGTAGTTCCAATTGAAATAGGGAGTCGACGGAGCCTTCAAACCAGCAAGAAGTCCCACGCATACATTCGTCACATTGAGTCCCATTCTTCATATCATGTTTATGATTTTTTGGAAGTGGCCCAAAAAACTATGCTACTTTAATTCGATGATATGGTAATTCGAAGATATGGCTCCAAGATTCAATTTTTTTAAGAAATTTGAAATAATTTCATATTAAAATAGTTTCTATGTTTTGAAAGTGAAATTAGGTTTAAGTAAATAATTCAAGAAGGTGTTCATCTTTGGAAAACTCTAACTTCTTCATATGAATTCTAATCAAAAATCTATTTTTGCAAGGTGTAGTGGACAAAAAGGACATTCAAATGAGTGGTCACAAGCCTAACTTAAACATAACCTTAAAGGTGTTGATAATTGATAAAGTACAACTTACCTTGTTAGCGAGAAAGTCTAACTATGTGTTCTCATACTTACGAGTGTGGGAATTGGATTCTAGAAGTTGTGTTGAGCCCACAATCCATGTAACCCCATAAGTGGCCTATTCTAAAGGTCAAAATGTCATATTTGGTCAAGAGAAAAAAAATGCACGAAAGCATTTTTTAATGAAAGTCGAAGTCCCATTTAAAATGCTACTTTGCCCAAATTGAATTATGTCAGCTCATCTTACATGTTTGTTATATAGGATTCAAATAATCTAACTAGCGTTGGCATCACTAATCAACATTCGAGAGATTTTAATCCATGAAAATTCTCAACTCATGTTTGGAACACCTAATACCAAACACCTAGTGAAGCTACCAATTCATTCTTAAACACGATTCTAAGTCTGTCAGTGATGAAAAATAGCTTAATTGGGCCTAGATAACACTAGATGCATTCTTGCATAGCTCAAAGCTGGTTAGATCCGAGATGCACAACATCAAGACTATGATACATGTAATACAATGAATGCGAGAAAGTGAACTTGCTAGGTAAATCACATTCTTTGATGATTGTGCATCAAGATAGGAAATCCAATTTATGCATTAGTAAATGTTAATTCTAGACAACACATAATTGTTAATAAAATCCAAGAGAATGAGACCAAAGTAAATATTGCCTAGATGAAACAAGGCTTAATTGAAAAATTAAAATGGGGGTTCCCAAGTCAGTTGACTTGGGGCATGTTGAGGACTCAACACAAGGGATACAACATTCTCGATGATATCCCATCGTATCATCTTAAGTGTAAGATTCACGCACCCCTAGTCTCCTAGATCATTTGCAGAGCCATCCCAAGGAGATGATATATTTTGGGATTATATAGTGGTAGTTATAAGGAGATTGAAGTTCAGTTAGAGTTATAAGATATCAAGCAAATATTTCCAATAATTAGACCACCTATCGTTCGAGTTCAATTTGGTGAGCTTCTAGATGCATCTAGGACATCATCATGTCTTCTTTAGGTGTAATACATGTGACTCGGTACAGGTTTGAGTCAACATAGGAAAGTACAAAAAGCTCTATGTGAAGTGCATTAGGACTAGTTTATGAATGAGAAATGGAGATTTGGCACTTATCTCCCTAGACCTCTATAGTTTGCATATTTTTTTCTCCATCATCTTCGTATTAGTGCTAGGAAGTGTGGTAGAGTATGCATATGCATATGTATGGTTGAATATTAAAATGAAATCTAAAACTCGTACTTTGAAAGATATGTAATAGTAAGTGTATGATATAAAGCACCTGTAATAGATATACACATGGAAGATAGGCATGACTCTCCACCCCAAAAATATAGGCTAACCTAAGACTGAAGTTAAAAACAAACTATGATTTGCACTTTAAAACCTTGAAATATAATGATAGGAACCCTTGTTCATTAAAATTTGTAGGGATCAAAAACTAAAAGTATGGACCATTTGGACTTCAAATTATAGGAGTATATTATATGGCACCTAAACATTGAATGCAACCATAAGTCACCCCAGAGACCAAAACCTTGACAAAGAAATCCATACTACTTTCTCCCGTAGAAATAACCAACATATTTAAGGCATGGGTTTCTAGTCTAAGTCAAAATCAAAACATAGACGAGGGTTGTGATCAAGAAAGGGGTTTGGAGTAGAAACAAAAGTAGGACCAAGACCCTCTATCCAATACTGGTGAGAGAAGAGCATTCCTACACATTACAAAAGAAGTGAAAATTTCCAAATTACTGGAGTTTACAGGTAGAAGAGGATTGTGGAAGCTTGGGTGAGAGGTGTAAAGGGGCACTTAATTTTAACACATGCATTACCATTCAGAAGGAACAAATAACAATGAGTCTCCTTAAAGGGTATTCCTTTCTATTGTATGTTAATGACGAAACTATGTTTGAGGAAACCATTAGAACATGGTACTTGTCAGAGGAATACAAATATCAATATATAGGTGTCGTCTATGCAATCAGGTAGATGGGTAGACCAATAGAATTTTATGAGGAAAAAGTATGTTCATTAGTTCATCATGTGGACTATGTGGTATATGACAAGAGACAAGATGAAAGGTTCCTTCATGGACTTGATTTCTTAGTGTGAGTTGAGGTCTCCATGTGGAAACCCACTACCATGGCAGAGACAACAATTATGGCCAAGTAGACCCAAAAGATGATTGATATGGAGGGTTAATCATCAAGGAAGAGTTATATTCCCTTCAAAGAAATCTATGGAGAAAGAGACATCAATGTTGGGTAACATAGATATGGAATCCATGGAATACATAACATTGTAGCTAGGGTCACTAGCATAGCATCTAGGATTCCTCCCATAGGATAGAGGAATCAGGCCTACTTCCATGGAAAAATAGGTAGAGGTAGGGAACACAATGGTCAAGGATGGATTCAAGCAACTAATCAAGGTCAATTAAGGTGATGTAATTGTGGGGGACCCCATTATAGAAGGGACTTCCCATAGTATCAAGTTGATTCCAATAAGTGAGAAGGAAAAGATAAAGGGAAAAACCCCCAGGTCTAATAGTGGATTCATGTAGAAATAAACAACCCCCAAGCCGAGCATCAGACCATAGTTGTGGAGTATGTTAATACAATTAAAAACAGTCATCTTTCTATTTAATTGTTTTTGGTGCAATTGATAATTTTATTTCCCCTTTGACATTAATTGGATGTGGGTTGGAAATCTGAGGCCAAAATTATTTTAGACTAGTAGAAATGACTTCTAATGTTAAGCAATCTATAGGTCCCCCAGTTAAGAACTATATCACTAAAATTTCAATTTGTATCACAAAAATGAATTTACATGGCACAACATTAGGAGCCTATGATTTAATAGTATTAATGGACATGATTGAATCCCATCGAGCCATGGTAGGATACTACAGGAAGAAATTTCTCTACTAGATTGATCTAGGAGTACCTATAGTGATTAATGGGGTCAAGTGAGAAGTTTCTTTATGCTTCATCTCAACAAAGAAGGTTAAGAAGTGTATGAGGAATGGGTGTAGGATCTATGCAATTGAGGTGATAAATGAAGAGAACAATCCTTGTACAAAGATACATATAATATTGTATGATTTTGAGGATGTAATTTCCCCAGAGTTTCGATGCTTGTCCCCTGTGCAAGAATTTGATTTTCCCACTCCCTTGAAACCAAAAATAAAACCCATATCCAAAACTCTGTTTTATATGAGAATCCAAGAACTTAATGAGTTGAGTGTACAAATCAAAGAGCTTATTGACTAAAGATTGATTAGGACCAGTGTATCAGCTTGGGGAGCACTAGTGATCTTTGTGAAAAATAAGGGGAAAACCCTTAGGATTGACTTCCATTATATGAAAAAAGACACCATTATAAACAAGTATACAATGCCTCGTATTGATGACCTTTTTTATCAACTAAGGGAATCTTTAGTATTTTCCAATATTGACTTAAGATATGGATAACATCAGCTAAGAAATGAGGAAGATATACCTAAAAATGCATTCTGAACAAGGTTTGGTCACTATGAATTTAGCATACTACCATTTCGGCTTATCATTGCCCTTGCAACATTTATGAACTTAATGAATAAACTATTATAGAAATATTTGGACCATTTCATTCAATTTTTTTTGGATGACATCCTCATTTACTCGTGAAATGAGCAGGAGCATTAGGAGCACTTGAGGATGGTACTTAAATTCTTTACAGAACATAAGTTTCATGTGAAACTATCTAAATGTTCCTTTCTACATAAATAAATTCAATATATAGGGAATACAATTAGTGGGGAGGGTATCGCAGTAGACCAAGATAAATTGAAACCATAATGCATTGGCCAACTCCTAGGAATGTTAAAGAAGTATACAAGTTTATGGAATTTGTAGGCTAATATAGAATATTCATTGAAGGATTTTTCCAAATCATAATTCCCATCACATCCCTATGGGAGAAAGGAGTTAAATTGGAATGGGAAGATGAATGTGAGGAAGCATTTGTAGCACTGAAACAATGATTGACAACCATCCCAATCTTGAGAGTTCCATCCATGGAGAAAGACTTTGTGGATGCATGGCTGATTCTAGACAAGGTTTGGGTGTGTTTTTTAATCTAAGAAGGAGGATTTATCCATTATGCCTCACATAAACTTAGGGACCACAAAATCAATTATGACACGCATGATCTAGAACTAGCTACAGTCATAATGGGCCTAAAATTATGTAAACAATATCTCATGGGACACCAGTTTGAACTAAAAACATGTTGATAATTGCAGATTCATGAGACATTCTCCAGGTAGTTCTCCTCTAGACCGAGTTGAGATGATCTGTGAGAATGCCCATGTGATGTGTGAGTCATACTCCTATGGACTGATTTGAGATGTTGTGTGTGGTCTCTTGTCATGCTCCTCTAGACTAAGTTGAAATGACTTGATATGGTCTTCTGTCGGACTCCTATGGACTTTGTTGAGTCGACTTAAGATGGCTCTCAAGATGGTATTCCTATGAACTTAGTTGAGTTTATTTGTTGAGAGTGACGTCCCTGTGGCTGAGAACAGGTGGATGTGTCCCTAGTGGATAAGCACTAGAGGATGTGAGAGATCCTTGCTATATTGTCTAAGAGTAAGATTTATTGTGTAACCCTAATTTTGTATTGTGAAGGGTACAAGTTGGTCCCACCATGTAAAGATAATTAATATTGTGTAAAGATTAATTATATTATTGAGTTACAAAATTTGGCCCTATTGTGCCAATAAATGCATCCATTTGATGTGCTAAGTATTTTATAAATAAGAGTTAGATCCCCATTGTGGATCACTCACACTCACACTTGTTTCATTATCTCAATGCCTACTTGTAGGGTTGAAGTGCGCACTTCTCTTAGGTGATATATTTCTTGGTCATAGAGCACCCTCTTGTGTGCACTAGGGTTTCTGGTGAAATGGTGATATTATCTTGACTCTATAGAAAAGGATTGTTGGGTTCTTCCCTTGATTGAGAAGGGTTTTCCCAGGATAACTTATTGTGTCCTTGTTCATGGTTATTCTTCTTGTGATCTTGGTTACTGCAACTATTGTATATTGTATTGTTGCATTGTTTATGGTTCAAGTTCATGCTAAATTGAAAAGAAGCTACATGTGCATGAGCTAAGCATTAAAATTCAACATGGTATCAAAGAATAGTTCCTGAAGAGCCATTGCACAAGCTATTCCAAGCTAGTTGTCACCTTCTTGTTGCAACTGCAAAAATGACCCCCTCCATTATCCCTGTCAAGCTAGTTTTAACACTTTCCCCTTGAATGTTGGGCCTAATTTTTTCACAGGAAGGTATGGTATAGTCCAGCACACCACCTACAAGTCTCATATAAAAAATTGAATAAGTTTTGATTTTCGACCCTAGGGTTTCTTGGGTTTCTAGGAATTTTGGTTTTAGGGTTTCTACAGAATGTTGAAGTAATTTTGTATCTTGTTGAGGTTCCTTTGACTCTCTAAGGTTTCTTGTTGGAAATCATAAGTCCAACAAACCCCCAAAGACCTCCTCTTGAAAAACACTATGGTTTCTAGCCTAGTCGTTAGGGTTTGTGAATAATCTGCAAGTAATGAGGAACAAAACTTTGGTAGAAGATAGGATTGATGGAACAAGCAAATCCAACTACTGGAAGTAAAGATTACACATCACTCTAGAGGAGGATGGCCTATTGAGATTGATAAAAAATACTCTACCAACAACAACAATCGATTAAGAGAAGGTTGAATGGAATGCATAAGATGTCAAAGCAAGGAAGATAATCATGTATTCAGTAAGAGATCATCTACTACCTCGCATCTCTACCCTGAAGATAGCTTATGAAATGTATGATGCATTGAAGAAGATGTTTGAGAGTAACAACACAAACAAAGCTCTTACATTGAAACACCAACTTCAAAATATCAAGATGACGAAAGCTAACACCATTACTACCTTCTTCATGAAGATTTCATAGATCAACAATCAACTAGGTGCCATTGGAAAAACCATAATAGGCAGAGAAATTGTCACGATTACTCTCAATTCTCTTCCAAGACATTGGGAAGCATTCCTTCAAAGTATCAGTGGAAGAGAAAATTTACTTGAGTTTGATCATCTATGGACAGAGTGCACTCAAGAGGAAACCATACTTATAGCCAGAAGAGTGCAAGACTACCATCATGATGAAAACCAAGCCCTTGCTTCTCATGCAAAGAGAGGAAAAAGAAATAGAAGAAGTTTCAGCAAAGCATTCAAAGACAAGAAAACTTCAGCAACTCCAAGTCATGAACAAAGAAGAGACATATCAAAGATTCAATGTTTCATATGTGACAAGTATGGACACATTACGAGAAATTTTCCTAACAGGAAGAAATGAAGACAACATGCATCCACTGTCGATGTCGATTCAGAACCACATGAGAGAGATGAAGACATAAAAGATGAGCCATTATTCTTCATATCAACACTCTCAAGTACGATTCCTACTGATAGTGATATTTGGTTGATTGGTAGTGGTGCTTCCAGACACATGACTAGATATAGAGAACATCTTACATACCTTGTAGAGAAAGAGTCTCATCTGCATGTTGTACTTGGTGATAATTCTAGATATACTGTGAAGGGAGTTGGAACTTCTTCTTTCCAACTAGAATCTGACATACCACTCCAATGAAGTGAGGTACTATATGTACCTGGGATGAAAAGGAACCCTGTCTATGTTTCTTCCTTAGAGGATAAGGCTACAAGGTTACTTTCTATGAAGGAAAAGTTCTTGCATCCCACAATAACTCACACATGGATTATGCTCGGGTGATTGGTGTTTGAGAAAACAATTTATACAAATTGATTGCCTGGCCATTCCAGGCCCTCTTACATAATATTATCAGCTTGATCGAGCTATGGCATATGCAACTTGCTCATTTACATTATAGCCTTCCCACTCTGGGGAATATGGTAACAGGTCTTTCAGAGATATATATTGACCATGATGGTGTTTGCAGAGGTTGTTCTCTTGGGAATAATGTCAAGGGGTCCTTTTTTAGTAGTGATAGTAGATCCATAGGGATCTTGGACTTGATACATGCAGATGTTTCTGGACCCATGATTGTTTCTTCCTTGAGTGGATATTTTTACTATGTTCTCTTCATCGATGATCACTCTCGGAAGACGTGGATTTACTTCTTGAAGACCAAGGATGGAGTCGTTGCGATATTTCAAGAGTTTAAATCTTAGGTTGAGAACATGACCGAGAGGAACATCAAGGTGTTGAGATCAGATAATGGAGGAGAGTACACCTCCAGGGATTTCTATGATTTTTGTATTGAGACATGGATCAAGAGGGAGTACACCATTCCTTATAACCCTTAGCAAAATCGGGTTGCAGAGAGGAAGAACAAATCCATTGTCATGGTAATAAAATCGATGATACATGATCAGAATTTACCTGTGATTCAGTGGGCAGATGAATCCATGAAAGTTGTGTACGTTTAGAACATGAGTCCTCATAAGATTCCGAAGAACATGACTCACAAAGAATCTTTCACCAGAGTGAAACCTGAGGTTGGACACTTCAAGATATTTGGGTGTCCAATATACTTTCATGTACCTAAGGAAAAGAGGACCAAGCTAGACCCTTCAAGAAGAAAGGGTACATTTGTGGGGTACAGTGAATCTTCGAAGTCATATCATATCTACATCCCTGGTCATAGACAAATTGAAGTTAGCAAATATGTCACCTTTGAGGAAAATATAGTCTTTCGAAGATCCATAGAATATCATATGGAGATTGATAGCGAGAAGAATGAAGAGATAATACCTTCTTGCCCTTCAACATTTCAGAGAGAGACATTTACTAATCCAGTTGTTCCATTTGATCCCGTAGCTCTAGTTGATGTTACCAAAGACATTGAAGTAGGCTAGAAGAGGCCTATTTGGGCTTGACAGACTCTGCAGGAGGCAGAGGGACATGTGTATCCTCATGGTACATTCTAAGAGAGCAAGAGACCACAAAGATTTTCGAGCTATATTTCATCTATGAGCCACATCATTGATACTGAGCCTTCTTTTCATGGAAAAGTAGTAGGTTTAGAAAGATTCCATGATCAAAGAGTATCAATCCATCATGAAGAATGATGTGTGGGATATTTTTCTGAGACTAAAAGGGAAGTCTGTAGTTACTTCCAAGTGTATCTATAAGATCAAACATGCAGCTTATGGAAGTGTCGAGAAGTACAAAGCGAGATTTGTGGCTAGAGGATTCTCTCAAGTAGAGAGAATAGATTATGAGGAGACATTTGCTCTTGTTTCCTGATACACTTCCATCAATACGATTATTTCCCTTGTCGCATCCATGGGTTGGAGACTACATCAGATGGATGTGAAGACAACCTTTCTCAATGGATAAATTGAGGAAGAAGTTTACATCAAGCAAACAGATGGATTTGTAACACATGAGAATGAGTCTCATGTATGCAGGTTGAAGAAATCCCTGTATGGACTAAAGCAAGCACCTCATGCTTGGTATGATAAGATTTATGAATACTTAATGAGTTTGGGCTTCAACAAGAGTGTCGTTGATCCCAACATATACTACAACATTTCTGGTGACAAGTGCCTGATTTTGGTCCTATATGTTGATGACTTATTCCTCATCGGTTCAAAAAACCTTATTGTTGAATGCAAGCATGCATTGGCTTCAGAGTTTGAGATGAAGGAACTTGGTATGATGCACCAATTCTTGGGACTAGAAGTATGGCATAGGACTGATGAGAGTTTCATGATTCAAGGAAAATATGCAGTGGATATATTGAAGAAATTTGGGATGACAGACTGCAAGTCCATGCCTACACCGATGGTGATGAATCTGAATAAAATGAACGAGGCTTCTTCTGATTCAGGCAATATTGATACACATATTTACAGACAATTGATTGGATCATTGATGTATCTGGTTAACACCAGACCTGATATATTCTATGCAGTGAGTGTACTCGGTCAATTTATGAG